>WHVE01000806.1:0-57413 GCA_015178995.1 Trichophaea hybrida
AAGTGGTTCAAAGACTGCAATGCACCGAAGCGTAAGGCAAATGGGATTGCCTTGATGGTATGGGTATGTTTTTGGGACAAAAATTGCAGTACATTTTCTCCTCTGATTGTTAAATCAGTCAACAATTATATTTACATCACGCTACTTGAATACCTTCTTCTACCAGTTATTTATCATATTCACAACACCTTTGGCAATCCAATCTTTCAACAAGGTGATCTACCAGTAAACCAAGCTGGTATAGTTATTGAATTTCTTCATATACACAATATTCAAGTTGAAGACTGGCTACCTTATTCACCTGATCTCAATTCTATTGAATATGTCTGAATGGGGTTAAAACGGTGACTGAATAAACAGTATCTGATTATTCCAAATACAAAGGAAGACTCAGATAAAGTTTGTGCACAGCTGGCTGAAGTTCTACAGGAGATCTGGGAGGAAATACCTGAAGTGTTCTTTGAAAAGCTGTGGAAAAGTATGCCCGACCATATTGCAGCTGTAATTGATGCCAAGAGATGGTATACCAGGTACTAGAACATGCATTTCCTTTCAAATTTTTTTTTCTTACTAGAATATCATTATAACTATCTAGACACTTTGTAGTTTAGTTTGGTGACTGTAGGAGTTATGGTTGTGGAGTAGTAGACGATTTTGTACCTTGAGGTTGGAGTTCGTAAGGGGGTGTGCAGACCAAATCACCAAGACTTTTGCTTAGTAACTGTATATTTAGTATTACAATGCACTGAGTAGAGTGATATGCAACCATGTAAATACATAGCACCAAGAGTTGCTTTGAAATCTAAAATTTATCATTTATAATATTTAGTTATTTTTTGCGCTTAAGTTTTGTCACTTCAGAATTCACAAAATTCAGTTTGAACTTCAGAGTGTACGACCGAAGCTTATTAGAAGCTCAGTGCCACATACGCTATACTGAAGCTCTTTCTATGCCAAACTAAAGGTTGAATCTACATTCTTTGTTTCGGCGAATGTCACTATATAACTATTGCAACTGCAGCGTTATATTTACCATCACAATCCTCCAGATAGCGACTTATTTTATTTGCGTTGCGTCATTCGACTAATGGCGAGAAAAGCCCGACATCGAATAAGCTATGGTACTGAAGTTCTACAATTCATCGTACCAACGTTGACAGCTTAGTATGTATTAGCTAACAAGAGGTACCTGACATGTAGTCCTCCCTCTAGCGAATTCCTCAGGTGGCCATAGGTTGGGTGTGAACAGTCTGGCTGTGGACTTGCAGGGCATTTTGTACGTATGAGCTTAACTGGAGTTGAATCGCATTGCTCACAAAGCGCGTACAGAGCAAGGCTAATAGTTTGGAAATATCTAGATACTCGGCTGGCAGGGACGGCGTGATATGTTCGTGGGATCTTGGTGTCAACCTTTCGAAACGATCGCACATTGAATCAACTTGCCCATCCGTTCCTTCCTCAACAATCTTTCGCAGCAACATCCAGGCCCACACGCACTGGGTGAACGATCTTGTACTATCTAATTGCAATGAGTTAATTGTATCCTGTTCATCCGACCTTACCGTGAAGCTTTGGAGACCCCATTCCGCGACTCAACAGGCACATAGCATTGGTATTCACAGCGATTATGTAAAGTGCCTCGCTACGCCGAGCGTTCACTCACATTGGGTAGCAAGTGGTGGTCTTGATAGAAAGATTAAATTCTGGGATCTGAATGGAAGCGGTGAGATACTCCAAATAGACGTCGGAGACGATGGTAACAATCCAAAGGGGTCGATTTACTCGCTGGGTATCGGCGGGGATGGAGGAATTCTTGCCAGTGGCGGACCAGAAGGTGTGGTGCGCGTATGGGATCCAAGATCTGGGAAGCCCATTACTAAGTTCGTTGGCCACACGGATAATGTCCGGTCTATTTTGGTCAACGAACATGGCAGTATGGTACTAACGGCATCATCTGACACAACAATCAAGCTCTGGAGTCTCACAGCTGGACGTTGCATGCATACTCTGAGCATGCACAATGACAGCGTATGGTCATTGCACTCATCCGATCCCGGTCTGGAGATATTCCATTCCAGCGATCGTTCTGGATTGCTCGCAAAAACAGATCTTCGCAATGTCGCCGAGGTTGAAAATGGAATATGTGTTGCTGTTTGTCAAGAGAGGGGGGGCATCAATAAAGTGGTTGGCGCTTGTAACTACATATGGACTGCGACCTCTAGTTCCAATATCAACCGGTGGCTGGATGTAGATACAAATCTCGACCTTATTACAGACATTCGCAGATCGCGATTAGTCTCTTCTGCCTATAACCGTCCTTGGGTTCAATATCCAGCCTCTCCTGGAGCTGGAACATTAGCTTCGCTTGCAACCCGAAATTCAATTCCAATAAATTCAATTCTACACTTGTCAACTTCATCATCTTTTCCGTCGAATGTGCAAGACCCTGAGACTACCACTATGTACTCAGTTGCAAGTTCCAGGCAATTGTCAACACCAGAAACCTTGATGGATGGTAATCCAGGAATCCCAGTACCATTGAATGTTTTTCCCGACGAAACAATTGAAGGCCAGCGTGGGCTATTAAAGCATTTTCTTCTTAACGATCGACGAAGAGTGTTAACGGTCGATACAACCGGCGAGGTTGTCATGTGGGACCTTCTGAAATGTATACCAGTGAAATCTTTTGGTGAGAGACATTTAGAAGACGTTGCCATGGAGGTCAATACTATGGACAGTATCGCAAATTGGTGTCAGGTAGACATTCGCACTGGGAAACTAGCCTGTGTGCTGGAGGAGAGTTACTGTTTTGATGCCGAGATTTATGCAGACGAGGCCGATATTGAGGAAACGCTTGAATTCAAAGACGACCAGAGAAGTACGGTTAACTAAACGTCGTCATTTTGTGCATGGCTAACAGCGGAAAGTCAACATGGGTAAATGGGTATTGCGCTATCTTTTTAGCAACCTAATTGACGAACAGATACGCCGCGATAATGAATACCGTAAGACACTGGAGAAGCAACGTGAAGATCGGGAGCGGTTGCGAAAGACGAATGAATTAACCTTACCAGTGGATATGGGCGGTAGAACGGTGATCACCCCGACAGTCAAGCCGACAATTAGTGGATATTCATTGTTCCCTCACACCCCAGGGTTAGGGATAGGTATCGCTCCGAATGTCAATACACCATTCATTTCAACACCGTGGGAAGATAGTAACAATAAGTTCACATCATCAATAGATAGACAAAGTGGCGACTACTTCTCTACCGGGAGTGGCACTTACAACGGACCAGTGAAGAATGGTGCTTCTACTCTGGTCCAAGCAAATGAAGAGGCATTTGGAACCCCCAGCACCGACAAGGAAAAAGAAGAGAAAGATTCGTCGCTTTTTGGCAATCTAAAGTGGCGGTCTTTCGGAGCCAAGAAACTCGGGCGTTCGGCCTCGACGGATATAGTCCCGAAGTCGCCGTTGCCAACCACAGATGACAAAACAGCAGAACAGGTGATGTTTGGTGAACCCTCGAATAAGCTTGCCCCATGCGAGGAGACTCTCGCCGGTGTAGTACGGAGAATACGCATGATCTATGATTCTCAAGATCGCGACGTACCTGGAGAGCCTATAATCTCCGTCATTTCGCCGAGTCTTCCCCAGGAAACACCCATACTGAAACTGCAGTGTAGTACAACTATCATAGTCCAAGAGGACAACCCCGATTCTGGCGGTGTTGCAGATTTGTACAGAGGTACAGTTGGATGTGTTGGAGAGGATGCAGACCTGCTCGAAAAAGTTGCGCCAGCGTGGTTGGGGGAACTAATACTCCTAAACCGCATTCCATTTAAAGAGACGATGAAGGTCAGCTTCGTGTTGGTCCCATGGCAGGACGAGTTGCCAGTTCTCCCAAGCGAATCTGGAAGGTACGTTTCTACAATAGAAAGCTTGAATGACCTGAATTGATCATCCACAGTGAAGGAAAGAACTCTAGACTAAATGCGAATCGCATGCTGCGAGCAAAGAAGATAATAGGCTATGTCGCGGAACACCTACAACTTCCCTTTATGTCTGTGTCGTTTAGTCCAGAATTAAATGATGGCGAGGAGACTCCCAGATATGAAGATTGGTTGGAACTTGTGTGTAATAATCAGGTATATTTTTGCGTAGTTACTGAGTGAGATTTTGTCTAATTTTGGTTTTAGGTTGTTGCACCAACCATGACACTAGCAACAATGAGGTCTTATATATGGAAGACTGGTGGCGATGTGGTTTTGTACTACCGCAAGAAACATTATCGAGCGACACCTTGAACTGAAGCTAAGTCGGAATTTTTAGCAGGTTGCAGTGGAAAGGTTTTCGATGGGGTTGGACATAATTCCTAAATTACAACCGAAAGTGGGGCTTTTGATGAATGTTTCTATACATACAATGTTCTTATCGATACAATGTTCTAACAATTCTAAAACCCATTTTGGAATGTTTTGAACGGTAATCGTTTTATACTCGGACAGTTGACCTCGCATGCCAAGCCCTTACAATTATTTCCGCGCGCGCGATTGGCATAGTCTCCAACAAATGCTTTGTACGTCGCGTTGGGGTGTCGTCTTGGCAAAGACGCTCAGGTGAAATCCCTGTCTCAGAGTGATGTGGCATACAACTAATGTACTAGGGTAATTTTAACATCATGTGATCACAGTTGGAAAGTTGACCCGGTGAATCACCTCCATTCATTGTTTGGATACTGTAACTACCAGGGTCATAACACTAAATTCAATTCCAATGGCACAGGTAATAAGAATGAACTATTGAGAATATTGCAATTTGTGAAGAATAAAAGTTGTATATCAATTCTACAATTTTTATAAGTTTTTTATAGAATAAAATATTAGTATTTCTGTTATATCTAACAAGTTTGCAGAAAGATCATATATAATTGCTAGTGATTCTTTTGATCAGAATATAATTAGCTATTATTTATTTCAAATACCAGAGCCAATCCTTTCAAATGGCCAGCAAACAAGTTGCCATATATCTGATTGACAACAAAAGCTAATTACTGGTTTCAGCCTGTTCAGATTCAAATTGCTGATAGCTAACAAATCATCATCCATTTTATGGATATGCAATGAATGCTACTGAATGTTATTGAAAATGAAGTGAATGGCTATCAAAGATGTAAAAATATTTGCCAACCCTGAACAGTGAAGCTAATCTCTATTACACAAAGTTTATTTAATTGATGGTTATTAGATTGAAAGAATACCAGTAGTCTGGAGACTGAATACTGAGGAATTGAATTCCAAAAATCTGATTGTAATATAATAATGATAAAGATAATGGAGAATTAGGAAATAAAGATCCACAGTAGTTATGAAGAAAAGTATATAGTTTTGATATTGGTTTGATGATAGTCAAGAGGCTGAAGCTCTAGAAAAAAGCATAGATGGAATTATTTGTTAGAAAGTAAAAAAAAAAGAGATATAAACATCTTTATGTTCTTTGAGGAAGGAAAAATATCAACCTTTTCAGCAAGAAAAACAAGTCTTAACAATATATGCATTTGGAAAGCCTATTTTTTTATTTAGAATTTCCAAGTGATTTTTCTGGATCCTGAATAAAGCCCCACACTAATCGATCTGTGCAATAAGTTTTGAAGCAAGTAAGCAAACTACTTTAAATTGATAAATCTTAAGTAATACTTTCAGTATTACATGATATAGTTAGCAAAGAAACGTTTCTTAATGAGATATTCTTTATACCTATATTGATTCATTAAGTGACATCAATACCATACATCTCAAACTCCCTTAGTAAAGTACAATTTTTCAATTTACATTGTATTCCTTTACAGCTTGTAGAACTAGTTCTTCTTGATTTCTTTGATGGAATAAATTCTTTTCCAAATGCAATTGGAGAATCTTTCAAATATTACAATTGTTATATATATACTCCATTTGCCAAATCACTACTTGTTAAATACCAATCAATATATCTGGAACAGGTTCAAGTATCGTATTGAGAACAAATTATTGAAGTTTATCAGAATTGATGCATTAATTCAATTTGTAGTAGATCAAATTTGCCAAGATATTCATATTGCAACCATACAAACAATATCAAATTTTCAAAAACATATAAATAAGCAAGTGCTTGTGTGATTGGCTTGAATTTTGTGGTTTTGTAGAAAGCTTCAAGTGCAAAACGATGAACAACATTGGGGTCGATCAGACTAGAACTCGGTAACCTGTGTCTATTCAAAAATTATGGTTTATGAATATATTGGAAAGAACCAATGGAAATCCAAAAATATAAAATCGAAATTGAACCAAATTCCTGTATGGTTTGAACAATCATTCATCAATTCAATTTGTTGTAAAGACTACTTAAGTATCAATAATTCTGTCTTCACTAAGAATTGGACTAGACCCAGAATTGCACAATAGGTATAAAGAAAAGAATATTTATTATAGTGAGGACAACTATGAAGAAACTAATATAACAATCAGAAGTACAGCTATTATTCTATTATGTATTATCAAAGCTATTCATCATGGTAAATACCTTTAAACTCTGTATTACCTCAATTGCATTATCTATTTCCATGCAGTTTGTTCTGTGATATGTATACTTTTAATTCACACATCAAGCCAGCAAAATAAATTTGGTACAAAGCTGAGATTTGTTTTCTTTTTTTCCATAATATATACTTCGAACTATTCTTTATAGTCTTATAATACCATGCTTAAATACCAGTGTGATGGATACCTATTAAGTGATTGGAATAACAAAGGTATTATATTTGTCTAGCAATAAGAAAATACAGATATTTCAATACCAGTCAATTACAGAGAAAGATATTTCAAATCGAGTCATTTATCTTTCCAAGAGAATCAACAGGGAACTAGAATCAAACGCGATCTGTATTCAGAGATATAAATTTTATTTTTTAAGATATACATGGGCTTTTGAAAATTGTACCAGACTTCCAAAAGGCTCATTATTCAGCCAATATAACTTATGATACCTTTTGCCAGGGAGTCAAAATAAGTAAAAAGGTACAATTCAGGATGTATTCAGATATAGTCATTCAATTCAAAGTGTTTGCAAGAAATAGCAATTCAGCTTTTACTGGACAATTGATTGAACTTTATCATGAGATGCAGTCAACTTTCAGTAATGCAATTATATTTTCTGGTTAAGTATTTAAAACTCATTCAGGTCTATTAGACAAAGGAAAATCAGTCCAAGAATGTGTTATTCTTTAAGTGCAAATTCAATCCCAAGAGCTGGTAACAATTCAGATAAAAGCCAAAGAGAATAGTGAATGAATGGCCAGGCAATATGCAAAGATTTGTATAGAGGTAAAAACAATACAGAATAAAGTTTAGAAATTGACAGTCAATACGAAATAGGAGAGCAAGACAGCGAAGTACAGTGTAGGTAGGGACTTTGAGTAGAAATGCAAAGAATTTATTCAAATCTGGCAAAAAAAGCTCTTCAGTAAACAAATGCGGAATATAGTTCACTGTCCATTGAGGTAAGTGTTTATACCATTGGACGAGCATGTTGAATATGATTACACTGGATTCCATCAGTGATGGACTATAAACAAAGGTTTTGGAATTTGAATTAAAGAAAATATAACTCCAGAACAGAATAGTAATGGGGATAGCACAGGAGATATTGAAAACACCCTTCAAGAGACTCAAAGTCATCTAACTCAAGCTCAAATAGTTTCTGCTGTTCAGATACTGAAGAGATTATTCCCACTCCACTTGCATATCCAGCAGGAACTGTCTATAGTAAACTGCTATTACTATCACCTGTACTATCTGTACTATCCCATCTACCAAATACATCAAACCTATATCAACAACATATAATTCTTGCTCCAGGAGGTTCGAAGAGGCTTCCAGAGGTATTAGAGCAGTCTGAAGCAGTCTGCAGTAAGTTCATGGTTTCTGAGATTCTTGGAGTATAACAGGGCTCCTACAGAGCTTCTGAAAGTCTCTGGGTGCTGGGGTACATGGTTATGGTCCCTCTGGAAATGCCAGTATAATATACTAGACCATTCTGAAATACTGGTACAAGATTTTAAAGCCTCCTGGTGTATAGGGATATGTTTTCAGAGTATGTAGAACTACCAGTATAACATTTTCTATCTTCTAAAAGTAGTATTATATAATTTTGGAGTCTCCAACAGTTAAAGTACAATATATTGAAGCTATTGAATGCACTATTCTAAGGTTCCAAACCCTTCAGAATGGGTCAGTGTCAAATCAAGGCATTTCCCAGAGTATTGGATACTGGAAAATGATTTGGACAAATATTCTACAAATTTTCCCTATTTTTGAATAATTTGACTCTTTGATTACTTTTTAGATACTGTTAGAATGACTGTTCATTGTCTATATATTTATATTTAAAAAGAAATTGTTTGGAATAATGATATGGAAATAGATATTGAAATAGAGAGCAATTTAGAAATTATGGCAAGGAAAAGAATATAATAAACAAAGAACAAGTAATAGTCAGGAACATAAAGTACAATAACTTACATCCATTCAATTCAATGAATCAAAAATATTGTCGATATTACCAATACGATCATCTATGTTGTTGGCCCAAAAGAATACTGCCATTATTTTGGTATTTTCAATATATGGATATATGATATATTTATTGAACTTATTGATATTGGAATTTTATCTCATTGGATAAAAGGAATACCCATGATTGTAGGCTTTCATTGTAATCTCTGCAATCCAAATTTGGGGAGTTATTGCAATATCCATATATTTCAATATATTGAACCAAAGATTAAAGAACCAGGAGAATCTTCAAATAGTAAAACATCATCCACAAAAAGAACTTGGTGCAGATGAAATAAATATCAAAAAGAGAATTAGTTTGATATTCTTCATGGATAATAGATATAGTGACTTTTATATACTGCTTGCAGTCGAATATTGTATAGTTAATAGTGGCTGTGGGAATTGCAAATGTCTATGGAAATATTGAATCAAAGTATTTAGCTGTATGAGTAGACAATTCTAAACTAATAAAGATTAAAAAGAAGATATGGAATATGATATCTAAAATTTCGAACCTGTTAAACCAGTAATTTTCATTACTTACAATTTTTATTATCTACAAGTCGTTAGCTAATATATATACTATTTGATAATTTATATCTCCTTGTAATCAAATAGCAAGATGGTAACATCCAACAATAGTATCCTGAGCCTCCTCACCAAATTACCCATATAAGCCATAGATTTCGCTCTACCACTGTCCAAATTAATCTGAATTGCTATTTCTTGTATAGTAGGCAAAATTTACAGTTCCTTGAGTTTGAAATTCCTTGTCTTTTGAATGGCCACATGTTTGCTGAAATTTCAAAAGACAGTTTTTTGTTGTACTGGCAACTTGGCAACCATTATCCTATTCCTCAAATTTTAGCTTTCAGCTTTCAGTAATAATCTAATAATTTTCTTTTTTTATTAATAGCCATGGTTATTAACTTAAAAGAAGTGTCACAATAAAGTCTATTGTTAGCTCAACAGTTTTTTTGTATTTCTTTGAATACTTCAGTTATTTGTTCATGTAGTGGTAACCACTGGCACCAATTCATTCATAGTACAAGGGTATTGAGTCAGCTATTCATCAGTGTTCAAGTTGGTATACTTCATCGTAGGACTCAGTACAGCAGAGGTTGATTGAGGTTTTGTACAGGGGAAAAGTATAGTACTTACTCTGCTCTTTTATATCTATTCAAATATAACAGTTTCATGTGCAGCAGCAAAAAGTGAAATACTTTCAGGGTAATGGTATAATCTCTAGGAGGGTTCCAGAGGGTCCTGGAGTATCGAACGGTACTCCGGCAGCCTGTGGCAGAAATGGCATAGTTGTGGACCCTTCTGGAGTTCTCACCAACCCTCAAGAAGCCTTCAAAAAACGTTGACATAGTTTTCAACCCTTCCAGAGGTCTCACCAACTGTTCCTGTGACATCATGAAGATGGCCAAGTTGCTCTGGAAGGTTTGAGGAGAAAGGGCCAAAAATTTGAACCCTTTTTGAACTTCATACAAAACCTCCCAGTGTGCCAGAAACCTGACCCATATCCAACCAGAGCTGACCTAATCTTCTGGCCCACCTGAAAAGTTATTCAACTGCCTCAATTTGTGGTACACCTGATTTTTTGGACCAATGGGCTTTTGCACTATCCAACCATCATTGATATTGGTAAACTATAAATGACATATCGCCCTACAAATTGTTATTGCAACTCATGTCCCACCTTACAAAACATCCAACCAGTCAAATCTGTAATTATAGATGCACTGAAAGCAATCTCGTAATACACAATATACTGTCCAGTATGAATCCAGGTCCACCTGGTTGTTCAATAACTATTTACTTGTATTTCCATGATTACTACCACTGTTTAGTACTTCTTCTTCATCCGTTCTAACCAACTGTGCAAGCCTGACACTTACTGCAACCGGAACAATGTGCATTGTATGAATCAATTTTACCACTCAAATGATGCCATCAATCTTGTCTGTCCAGTCCCTTTGGTCTTGAAATTTTGTTGGAATCACCACCGGATATGCTTGAAATTGAGGACATAATACTCATCTCTGTTTTCTTTTACATGACCTGGAGAAGGTTGGAAGTATTTTCCTGTCAGGTAGGTGTTCCTGAAACTGTAGAATTGCATTTGGTGGCATCCAAGTAAAATATATGATTGGAAATGATTGACCTTGGCCTTGAAAGTTATTTTCAAGGTGATTTTACTCACTCTCTGCATATTAAACCCATACAGTATGTGTTTTATATATCATGTCCTGATTAGCATTAGTATATTCAACCTTACATTCAAGCCCTGTGTGGTGCATGGTTGCAGGAGACTGGAATGATAGGCAATAATTGAATAGACAATTTTGTAGCTTGATTCAAACTTGATCTATTAGTGTCTCAAGATTGTAGTCCAACACAAGACCTGTAATTTCCGTGCTCCAATCTTCTCCAATTTGAATCTGTAATTGCTTGCCAAGATTGGGAATTTTGAAATTGCCAGCTCTATCTGTTAAAGATTTTCATTTGCTACTTCTACACTCTCTACAAATATGTGTTTTTCTCAAGTTTTATATATTTGGTGGTACTGAGTGGAATAGTGGCTGAGCCTGTTCTTTATCGAGGTGTAGTTGTTGGGCATGCCTTGAATTTAGTCATTTGTCAACCGCTGATAAAAGATTGAACGCCTAGTTTTAAGTAAGCTGGACTGGCCAATCAGTTTATTAATACGAAAGCTATAAAGAAATTCTTACTTTAGGAGAATCAATATTCTACCCGCCTTGAAGTGCCTGGTAATATCAAGTTTCCTCCATATAGTTAAGGCCACTGCAGTAGTCATTGTATTTGAAAATTGGTCCAGTATAATTCTCGTTATTGCTGGCGCAGTAGTCATCTTTCACATTGGAAAAATTTAACAATTCTGACACATTGGATATGATATTGTCTCCCAAATGCATTGGCCGAATTGACTCAGCGATATGGCTGCCCAGAAGTATTTTGAGATGACCAAAGTGCACAATCTGATGTTTAAGTGCATTTGGGAATTCATGAATGCCGTATTCTTTCCACAAAGTTTCAAATTCTGCTATTTGCTTAGAATATGTTCTTTTGAACTGTTGCTGTTGCGTTGCTATGATTCGATATAATACTGTTTTCAGATTGTCGGTAATCGAATCTCCATCATGAATGTCTGTATGATTCCGACACACTCGAAATTCTTCGTGTTCAGTAGTATTAATCGTGTGGGCCCTATATACTTTCGCCTCTATTGCAATTCCGAGCTTGACAATCTTTTGCTCATGTATTCTCACAGATTCTTATTCCAGCTCATTATTAACATTGGTTTCTATTGTCTTCAATATTTTCTGTTTTCAGAAAACACTTTTCAACCTGTAGAATCATTTGAGCATATTATCAAGTGCAATGAAAAATGGATCAGAGAAGCTGTGTTGGCTTATGATTAGTCAGAATTTGCATCATGCCCGAATGGTTGCCATTAGTTCTTCATCAGATGGCATCTTGTCCATAATCATGTTGTCATACATGGTGCCAGCTATTATTGGTGTGCAGTTAACTGTCAATGTTCTAACTATTCTCCTGATCTCCTTCCTCTGCCATGTTCCACTCCATACCAAATTGAAGGTCTTTTGGTATAACTGGAGTTCTTGATACAATGGTGTCAATGTGAAATGCTTATCAAATTGGTCTTTGAGATTTCGTGCTTTAAGGTTTTTGAAAAGCCAGTCCAATTGATTCTTTACTAATCCCAGGAGCAATTGATGTAATTCATCAGGTTGCCAAAGCTGATACAAATTGCTAAGAGGGTATTGTGAGAACTTGTTGGGGAATAAATGTACTCCAGATACTATTGGTTTATTCAACTGTTCATGATTCAGAAGTTTACTGTAGATTTCTTGATATAATACTGGTAGTATTACTCCAGTTTAACATGGTTAAAGAGTATCCATACTGAATTTCGGACTGCTTTGAAGGTAGGTCAGGAGCTTTACTCAGGATGTGGAAATCACTCAAAGATTCTAAACCAAAAAAATAGGCTTTTTGCAATGAGTATATTGTTAAGGCTTGTTCTCTTCACTGAAAAGGTTGATGCCATTCTACCCTCAAAGTACCCAAGGACTTTATACCTTTGTCCTTGCTCTAACAAATACTTCTATCTACACTTTTCCCTAGAGCTCCAGTAACGTAACTATCTTCGAATCAATGCCCGCTCATTTGCAACTACCACAGTCCGCCATCAGTCGATCCTCTATCCTCGTTATCGTCATCAGATTTTTATCAGACAATTGGTATTCTGTATGACAACAAGCTTGTGGGACTGGATCTCCAGACCAGTGGTATTCTTTTGATCCGATGACCTCCAGACCAAAAGGCCTCATTCGCTAGAGAGCAGCTTTATTGTGCAGTATCGGCACATGTTTTTAGGTCGTCGGATTCTGGCTGGTGCCATTCAGCTCATTGCCTGCTGTCCATTTGTTTTCGGGAATTGTCAGCTTCTTTGTCCGATGCCATTCAGCTGTTTGCCGGCTGTTTGTTTATTGTCTGCAATTTGGAGCAGAAGCGACTGCAACCATTAACTAGCCATTGTTGCTTATCGATCGTGTGGGTGTTCGTTTGCTAGCAATCTGGAAAGATTGGCTCTGGCATCCGAGACAAGTGATAGCCGATGTCATCAAATGAGAGACATTGTGGGTGATCATCCATGACCCGGCTTTGAACTTGCTAGGTGTAACACTTGTTCCCACAGATTAAAAATTATTTGCTGACCTGAATGTCTTATTGGAGCACCTTTAGGTATTTCACAAATAGTATACAAACAGTATGAAACTCGAGCAATCATCATATATTCTGGTCAGTCAGCAATCCATGTAGCCAGCAGAGGAAAGTACCTGCTTTGGAACCTGTTGGCATAATTCCATTCCATGCCCAGTCCACTGATATCAGGTTCTTGGTGTGCCAATAGAATCATGTGGATAGGGTTGTGCCACGTATTATCATTGTTTTTGGCACCTTTTTGGTGGTCATGGTATTATTCCAATGAGGATCCAGGCATGCTACTTGGGGCTCCAGTGGATATCTGTTCATATATTACCAATAGTCATACACAAGAGCCAGGCTTGTTTATCCCCAGGGAAATTTATCCAGTGTATTATATCAGAGGTAAAAATCCCTGCTTCAATTGTGGCACCATGGGGCAGGCACTGCCTGGTATTCCACCTAAAATCACCAGTGTTCATCTAACTTTAAATGCAATACCCCTCAGAATGTGCCAGTCATATCAGTGCAAAATCCAAGGTCATGGCAAAGGGGCTATGAGCCAAAGAAATTTAATGCACCGGAATATATCTCAATAATTCAATGTGCTGAATAGTTTTGAACTGTCTTCTAGCCAACTCCCGGCATCTAAACCAAAGTCTATGGATTTGAACAGTGCCCACAACTCAGTAGCTGATTTAAAAGACTCTATACAGAAGTTATCAAGTCTAGGTTCCAGGTGCTGGTCAATCCACGTTGTAGAGTTCTGATACAAGGATGGAGCTTGCTGAAAGTCACATACATATTCGCATTGATGCCATGGATTCCATTGATTCAGGTTTATACGATAACGTACGGAACCGGGAAGCGAGACATCGACTAGAAGCGAGACGGCCGGGTAACTGCTTCAAATCCAAAGACAAATACCCCGCTCTGAAAGTAATATTCGTTCAATACCAGCCCCCGACGGCCTCTACCCTTACTAGCATGCCACGTGTAAAGAATCGCTTTCAGTTTGTTCATCTTAGTATTGAAGAGCGCTATGAAAAAGCTCTCAATGGTCTGGAGGATGGTACTTTCAAGTCATTGCAAAAGGCTGCTACAGCTTATAACCTCAGCAAATCTAGTTTGGGGCATCGCAAAAATGGCCGACAGTCAAGGCAGATCGCACACCAGGCCGAGCAAATTTTCTCTCCTGCAGCTGAGCGAGCAATAGTACGGTGGATTCTTAGGTTGGATAACTTTGGATTCCCACCTCGCTTGGATCATCTTATGCAGAAAGTTCGGTTTATGGCCAAGAATGCAAGAGCACAACAGGTACAGATGGAGTCGACTCAAATTCACCCAATTGGCAAGAACTGGATCACACGTTTTCTAAATCGACATCCACTTTTACCCTCCAACTTTGCCAGCCGAATCGACCGTCAAAGGGCATATGCCTCGAACCCCCGCACAATTGCCGACCACTGTCGCAAACTTGGTAATCTGATTCGGAAACACAATATTAAACCAAAGGCTATTACAAATGTTGATGAGAAGGGCTTTATCATGGGCTACTCAAAACGTACAAAAGTTATTACGTGAAGAGGACGAAAGAATCCACGAGTAAAGCAATCAGGAAAGCGGGAATTTATCACTGCAGTTGAAGCAGTTACAGCAGATGGTATTGTCTTTCCACCATTCCTAATTGAAAAGGGAAAGATACACCGTATGGAATGGTATGGTAATATACATGAAGAGGATACAGATACGTACTTTGCAATATCACCCAAGGGTTGCACTGATGATGAACTGGCCTTATGGTGGCTGGAGAATGTATATGATCCCTGCAGTAGAAAGCATAGTCAAGGAGAAAAGCGTTTATTAATTCTTGATGGACATGGTTCACATATTACATGCGACTTTGTCAGCTACTGCGAACATAACGATATTATCGTATACTGTCTTCCACCGCATTCTACACATCTCTTGCAACCTCTTGATGTCGGACTTTTCGCTCCCCTACAATCACATTACTCCAAAGCAGTAGAGGACTACTTCCTTGCTACAGATGTGGATATCAGCCGGGATACCTTTTATCCTCTATATAAGAAGGCACGCACTGCAGCATACACTTCTTCCTCTATCGCATCAGCTTTTAAAGCCTGTGGTATAGTTCCATTTAGTGCAAGAGAGGTCTTGCACAATCTCAAGCTTCAAGCACCAGATCTTCCCTCCGATGATCCTGATTCAACTATTACTCTTGAGCGTACACCATATATGCATTGTGAATTGCGACAGTTCACAGCATACCATCTGAACTTTGCCAAAACTGCCACACCCAGTCAAATCTGTAATATGATCCTCCGCTTCTCACATACTGCTGAGTATGCACTTACGGAAACAAATATCGTTACCCACGACATGGCTCGTTTGCTAAATGAAATCAAGTTAGCTAAACATGCAAAAAGGACATGCGACACATCAAAGGTGGCCGTATTCTCAAAGGAGAACAAATACTTGCAGCAATTAGGGAACGTGAGAAGAAGGATAAGAAAAAGGCGGAAAACAAGAGAGAGGGCAAAAAGAAAGCACCAAAACAAATCAGATCAGTATCTGTTACTCCAAAGCGTCCTCGAGTTCGATTCCAGCAACCTCCTAGACAGTATTCCTCTTCCAGTGATACCTCTTCCGGTTCCAAAACTAGCTCCTCAAATTTGTCAAAATCACCTCTCGTATACCGGCCCTCCACTTATCCCCGGGTAGAACCAGTCCTTCATACACCACAGAACCCCAACCAGCGTCTACCAGACCGACCTCTCGGCATGTCTTTGCGTACTAGAAAATAGTGGGGTTGCTCCAGATGGGAGCTGCAGGTGCGGAGCTGAGAGTACGCTGTCCTATTTCTTATTAATTCTATTCGCTCCAAGCTAACAGAAAGTACAGATCTCTCATTTGGTTTCTTATTCTCTCTCTTCTTCTCTTTCTTTTCGCTGTATCTAGAACTCTGTATGTTGCTCTGAGCAGGAGATTTTCGGAAATTTGATGGTGTAATTGTGATGGCCATCGTTGTCTCGCTTCTAGTGGATGTCTCGCTTTCCGGTTCCGTACGTTAAGCGTTATATACTCCAGTTACATCACCATATGCCTGGCAACCAGCTATCTCTGCCCCTACGATATGACTGTGACATTAAGTTTTCATCGGGTCAGATGTACATGTTGGATCTGACTTCTGTGGGTTCATTCATCGACTGTCACAGAAATCTTCTGGTGGTAGCACGCCTGGTATAGAGTCTACCTGCTCATCCATGTATATGATCATAGATTCTGAAATGATTCAGGTGCACCTACTGACTTCAAATCTAGCTGGTGCTAGATCGTTTCAGCCAACGGAAGGTATAGTTCTGTCTGGCAAAATGCCTTCCGCTATGGTAATGGAGTGAAACAGTTTGTAGTGAGCTTTTAATCTGTTCTGGTGGGGTAATTTCTTGTTGCAGATAAAACAAGTAATATGATTTCGCTTTGATTTAGCCATGCTAGTTGAATAGATGGTGGTGGTAATTTTTCAAAGGGGTTCATATAATGGGCAAATAGTTTCTGTCCTTGACAATTCTTTATAAGTGGGTCCAATTTGCATTAACGTATTGAATTTCTGCCATACCACCACTATGTAAGTGCACCACCAAGTAATCGACTACCTTGAAGTGCATCACCTTGAAGGCGATGCATCATCTCAACTTTATTTCATTTTTCTCATTACTATTGTTCATTCCAGAATCACTACCACCAAGCTACTTTCCCACCAAGAATACTGTATAATTATGCCCACCATTTTACTAGGCATTTTGTACATATATATATCTCCTGTTCTGGCTTATTCAGGTAACAAACTTATCAAATAAACTACATCACCGGAGCACCTCCAATAACCACTCAAAGAATGCTTGGGCATTCAGTATCATACAATATAGAGGTAAGAATCATATCTGTTGCTCACCATTATGAAGTTCATTGGTTCTCAGGATGTCTACCTTTCACCTAATCTTGTATTTCATTTGTTTGTGGTTTACTGGTGCTACTATTTTTGTGTGTACTGTTTGTATATAGTAGGCCATGGAAGAAATCATGATAATGATTGCATACATGGACCTCCAACAGGATACCAAGTGGTTATACACATACAAAATATAAGTGAGATCTCATTACCACTGTTGCCCTGCCATTGCTAGCTGTTCCACTTCCAGCATGTTCCCTTATACCAATAATGAACAGGACCCCCTTGGTATCTGTCAATCAATCCAAGAAGTATGCTATTGTTTTTTCAGAATCTGACTGAATAAGGTACGGCAAGAAACTCAATGATATGAGAGATATAATTTGCCCTTCTTTTCACTGTTTCCTGTTATTGCCTAATTGCATAAAGTATCCAGAGAGCCTTGAAATATCATACCAATTTTCATATCTTTGTTCTGAAATGTTTTTTATACAATGTCATCTTCAGGATCACCACTACATTATTGAGGAGGATTTGATGATCGACAACAAGATAATCAAATATGCAAAAATTATCAGCAACGACAGCAAACATACAGTTACCCTACAGACCGGAATTAAGGATCGCAGAATGCAATCACCCCCAGTTACAGTATGAATCCGACTCTGGATGAGGCTCCAGATGGCAGTAACAACACATCACAGTGATGGCCTAACACACAATATCATCCTTAATATCACTAATATTAATTTCATGATGCTCTTCAGTATTCTCAACAGCAGAACACACAAGGCACACTGTGCTTCTAACCTCCGCAGCCAAATACCCAAGGTATGCCGCAGTACTTGCTTTCTCAGCCAAACTCGCAAGATATCCCACTGTACACTCAACAGAAGAACCCACAAGGCGCACTGCATTTTGCCTAACAGCAAAACTCTCAAGTCATACAACCATACCCTCAACTGCCGACCTCCCAAAGTACGCTAATGTTCCTTCACCCCCAGCCAAAGTTCCTTCCTTCCCTAACAAACATGCACATCGGGAAAAAAACCAAGTCGCGCCCAGGACGTACGTAGGTCTGGGGCGCATCGGGCGCTTAAATCGAAACCTTTTGAGCCTCGACGTGGCGTGACACTGCACGTACGTATACACGACCCCGGGGGTTGCGTTTGCGCCTCCTGACGTAGTATTCCTTACTAACGCAGCCATGCAGTGCACCCATTTCTTACTGACGCAGTATCTCTGTTACTGACGCAGTATCTCTTACCGACGCAGTTATACGGTGCGCACACCTATTGATCCACAATACTAATCATATGACGCCTGAGTGCAATGTATACCTTGACATAACGCACTGTTCACTGCATGCGTCATTTATACGATGCCTTGAATTGCACTCACAGCTCGGGCGACGGATACAGTACAGTGACGTTAATGTGCATGATGTTCGATATTAAAGCCTAATATATACAGTTTCCCGTTCCAAATGCCATCCTACACGTCGCAGCCAGCTTGAACTACATCCTCTAAACTGCTCTCTCCTTCGCAGTCATCCACCGATTCCGACTCTACGTCCTCGTCCTCATCCACATCCTCATCCTCGTCCTCGTCCGCCACCCCCTCATTCTCGACCTGATCATCATCCAGCTGGAGGCCACGATATCGCTGGGCACGACTCCTGGCACTGTGTATGTCATCATGCTCGTTGTCATTATCATTGTCGCTATCGTCAACCCTATCCTCATCATCGAAAGACAAATCTTTAGCAATGGGGATGCGGATCGCTGAAATGATCGGAGTCTCAATGTCCGGCTCCATCATCAGAGCTTCCATCGCAGTCTTGTTTAACACCACCCGACGAGGTTTGGTAGCAACGGCAGGCGTGTTATTTGCTCCATTCTCACGTAGAATGAGGTTGTTGAGAGCCGCCCGTATGGACTTGATTACCTTCTGTCTTAAAGGAGATGGGAGATCGTTCCAAATATTCATGAGATCGGTGTAAGTCTCTGCAAAATGTTAGAGCAATTGCATGCATTGTAAAGGCCATACTTACCGCCGTCATTATCTCGATTGAAGTAGTACTCCCACTCGGGCCTTTTCCGCCGGATCTCGAAGTCATCGCTATCAACCATTGTCGGAGCTGAACCTCCATTTCTTGCCACTCTGTTAGTGCGTGATGCAATGCCGTTCATGTTAACACAATCAGTGCCGGGGGTGTCTGTTCTCGAATCCAATCATGGAAGCCCTCCAAATGCCTGCCGCGTTTGCGTATTCGTTGGAAGAAATGGAGGTATAGAAATCGTGGAATCTCCTCGGCAAGAAAGTAGCTAGCTCGTTCCTGGTGGCGTTAGCGATGCTGAGAATGGCTGACAGGACTCACCTCAGGTTCGTTCGTACGATCGCATTGGCGCACAGTGAATGTAAAATCTGAAAGTAGTTGGTCAATGTGTATGAGGCGCTCATCATCGTCTTCGAAACGATGCAAGTTGTATAGTCTCCCTACACCATCACGGGCCTTCTTGATCAGGTGCGATCGGACTGCATTGCAACTGTTTTTGATCTGACATACGGCCGGTTAGTCAATGAGAATGCAATTCTGGGAGATACTGAACTATCTTGAGACACTGCTTCTGACGTTCCGGGAAGCTAATATTGACTCCTTCCTGCCTGCATGCCTTGGGCCAGCAATACTCTACTGACTTTGTGTAGAAACGATGTTAGTCGGTATCTACCACTCTCGAAATTGTATAAGCTACCAGCATTAACTCAGCTTCAGTTGGAAATGGTCTCTCGCTCAGTAGTTGTTTCTCCATCATGCGATGCATTGTCTCCAGTACAGCAGTAACTCGAAGGTCACCTGGTGCAAGGACACTTCGACTCCATATCGTTTGCTCCTGACTGACAAAGTCGACGGTGTATTCGGCGGAGACGATGTGATGAGTTGTGAAGCCGATGATGATGGGTGTGGACTCCGGAGATGACTAAGGTTCGTCGCTGAACGAATACCGATGGAAATGACACTGGGTGATGGCGATATTGAAATGGAGGCTGCATTCGGCGGGGGCAGAGACGGCTGCAGGGCTGCAATGGGTGTAGATGCTGAGGTGATCTGAGTAGTCGAACCTTCGATACGTGAAGCTGTAGCCTTCGTCCGCTTTCGCTTCTGCCTGTCAGCCTGCAAGTGAGTTTCCTCTTTTTACCGTTTGCAAAACGTGGCATTGGGAGACAACTCCAGGATGGCCGGTGTTGCTTTGGAATTGAGGATGTGGCCTTGTGCAGTGGCTTTGTTGTTCGAGTCATTTTCAGAAAGCAGAACTGGCAGAAAAGCAGAAAGAGTGGATGCAGTTGCAAATTCGACTCCACTGTGCAGACGAATTAAAGCAGTGTGGAAAAGACCGACATGTTGCTGTGAAATAGTGGCTCATACAGGGCAGATTCACACCAATATTGTATCAGCTTGTGACGAAAATGTGCGTACAATCTAAAATACGACTCCTGAAGATGGGATACAATCGTTGCTAGCCCAAATACAATGCTCATATTAGAAAACCAATGCCAAAAATCAATCCCTAACGCGTCGTTCGCTTGCTGGTCAATTGCTGGAAAGAAAGGAGTACTGAAAGAGTGAATCGAACACTAGCATCCCCGGTCACGAAACAAAGACAATGATTCTAAGAAAACCCAATGAGACAAAAACAACTCTGTGAATGGAAAAACACTCCACCTGGCCCAACACGAACCTAACACTGGGTCAGTATGCTAGTCATTTGCAGCAGTATTAGACGTACCAAAATCATAAGTCCAAAATATTCAGGTGGACTCAAACTCAACGCCTAGAGCTGTGTAAAGCTCATACTGGGATTGGTATCTTGGTGCATGCCAATTGCTACCGACCCAAGGCTTAACACTCTCTGGCCCCGGCGCATCGTCATACATTGCCTCACGCTCTATCAACCCCCAGCCATCACCTACATATCCGCCAGCACCTCTTGTGATCTCTCGTGCTTAAGTTTGCAACTACTTGGTCATTCTTTCAATCGTCAAGCAGAGATGACTACTTCTTTCAAGCGGCGCAGCGGTCACATCTTGAAGAGGCGTAAACTTGACAGGCGAGTAGCAGTAACCTCCGTGTGTCTTGCTGGGTGGTCATTGCAACAAACCTGGCAGTGGGGTCGGGAATTGGTCGGTTTGGAGGCACCAGTTGGTTTGGAAGAAATGGTCGAGGTTGTAGTGGTGGTGTTCGTGGAGTAGCCCTTGCAATAATTCACGTGCAACTACCATTCCTTCTGAACAGCCACAACGATTAGAGGGTTGTATGCTGTAACAGATAAGAAGGTGGCCACTGGTCATTGCTATTCAGTTGAGTTGGATCACATGGCCGCAGAAAGATTTTGCCCAGTTGTCTAGACACCCTAGAATATAATACCACCCTGGCGCACATAGGCGACTCACAGCATGTTGTAAAGTCTTTGGGGTGGGATTATCGACTTGTGAGAGATGCCATCTGTTTGCGCTGTAGTGCACAGACGTTGTCCCAACGGAGGTTTTCTTCAGGATGCTTTCAGCGTCAATGATGCAGACCCTGAAGGTGTATGTGAGGTTTGGGGCGGTAGTGATAGCATAGGTAGAAATGTTTTCCAGTTTTCATCTCTTCTGAGGCACATTGGCAACCAGGGTAGGTGGTTTGCATGTTTGTGGGATCGTGGGTTCAGCTTGGGTTTCTCAGGATACCAGCTGCCTTTCATCGAATGGGCTTTGCCACGTTTGGGGTCGCAGTCGCAGGAGTGGAGTCGCAGTCGCAGTCACAGTCAGCAGGTGGGGTGGGATATCTTTGGGTTACCGATTCATCTGGATCCGAATTTTGTCGAAACAGTCCCGGAGAAATTCCAGGCACACAATCCTGCATGCACTGTGTCATGGTTGTGTGGATGCCCACTGTTTCCACATTCCTTGAAACTTCCTAAAGTATCTTGTAGTCACTGGGTCCATGAAAAAGATATCATATAACAGGTCGATCGCACCATCATCCTTGACACCATGAATGGCATACATCCGAATACCGCTCTGAATGTTCACGGCCATGGACTGATTTCTGAAACCATTTAGGAGTAGAGTATACTTAATGGCATCAATTTGGATGGGGTGGATGAGATCTTTTTGGGGGGCATCGCAATGTTCTGAGTTTAATAGAGTAACAGAGGGGTAAAGCGGGGTTAGGGTTAATGTGTCCAAAACTAAAATCAGAGTAAATAAGTAAAAATGGAGTGGATAGGGAAGATGGAGAAGAATTGAAACGGAGGGAGAATAGGGCAGTATATATACTGTGCGAAGTGAACCATGCAACGTACTAGAATCGTGGGAGCGGCTCGCAGGCTGACGTTGGTGATATCACATATCACACTCGGGATGGAGCTTTCCTGGTTGTGAGTCAAATTCGGCCCTTCTCTTCCAGGCTGAATCATGCTCAGCATGTTTTATTCAACTCTGAGAGCCATGTGGAACACTCCTAGAGTCTTGCCTAGTAATTGTTGGGGCAAAGCGTAGAAAACTGTCAGTTTGAGTCGCTACTGTGCTTCTGTGATGTCAAGTTCCAACATAATGATGCAATGCGGGTCCATTAACAGTCGGGACCGGCTATTCAGAGTGGGAAAGGTGTCACCGGCATCTCTGGCAGTGCAGAGACCTCCAGGCACACCTGTTTCACTTGGTGCCCGGGTGTCATGAACTCTGAAGACGAGTTTTGGCATGAAAATTAATTAATATCACATGTTTTCGCCCAAGTTTCGCCCAGTCAAGTTCACTAGCAACCCAAATGCACTTGCAGCCAAGTGAATTTTGAGCCCAAGCGCACTGTAAAGCCCGCTTTGAACTGCAAATGGTCCAAATAGAGGTGAAGCTCATAGAACTACATGTTTTATAGACAATATCTCTGCCTTGAAGAGGCTCCCTAGCATTACACTCAATTCCACTACCCTGGTATGGCAACCACCCATCCATGGCAACGCCCAACACATTCTGCATTCAGCTCACAACATGTTCTACATTGCGTCCACCATGGCTCCCATACGAACTTTGAAACATTTGTGTCCTGTATGCTTTCAACCGTTCTAGTCGGACCTGTGGCTCAACAAACAGAATGACCGCGATCATCCTCGATATCGCGTCCAACACCTTGAAGCAAACACAGACTCCAAGTCAAATGTACACATCCGAAACAACTTCCAGCAATGTGTGCATAATTTTCACAGTTGTGTTCATTCTAACCATAACCACGTTGATGATCCCGACGCGTTTCCTCTGTTGCATACGTGTTCTTCTCCAGAACATCCAAATTAGACATGAACACGATTGCGAACTTCTGAATACCCGATGCTGGTGCCCTTGGCGTATCTTTTCTGACCGATGATAAGCACGAGGCTGAGCGATACTTGGACAACCCCTTCCATTCATTCGACAGTGATGCGGAGTAGAATTTTACTCAGCTGGTTACATCAAAAAATCATTCCGCAAGCGTCATCAACGTCTTACTGAAAGGCAACTGTGACCTTAAAAAGAGTCTGTGCGATTCTCTGATATCGAATTACCACCTCTGACAGAAAATCGTCGCAATAGAGGATGGACTTGGCCATGGCTCCTGAAAGAAATCTACGTTGCTGATGGCATGGAGTGTGCAGCATTCAGATGTGATTGGAATTTGGCACTGTGATATTAAAGAGTGTGCAATATGGCTACTCCAGCAGCCAGCATATGAGGATCATCTTACTTATATTCCGAAACGTTGCTTCTATGATTGTGGGCACCATGTTTACAACGAGATGCACACTGGGGACTGGTGGTGGGATAAGCAGATAAGCTTCCTGCTTATACCGTTTACAATGCTCACGATTATGTAGACAACAATACCCGACCGTGGTACACTGGTGGGGATGCTATTCATGTCTGACACCACCCACCTCACACACTGCTCTGGTGACAAGAAGGCATGGCCGATTTATATCATTATTGGCAACCTATCAGCAGCCGTACGGATGAAGCACACAACGCACAATTTGTTGTTGGTCGCTCTTTTGACCTTTGCCATCAAGCTGTGTGGTGTCCCGCTTACGAGAAGAAATGCTCAGAGAGAGCATAATCGAATAGTCTCTCCGAACATGCTCCAGCATGATTTGCAACCCCTACTTGATTTTGAAACTCGCACCTTCTATGCCTGCTGTGCCGATGGCAATTTCAGGCATTGTTATTTGACACTGGCGGCATGAATGGCCGATTACCCCGAGCACCATGACCTTCACAACAGCAAGAATGGAGTATGCTATTGCTGCGAAACCCCAAAGGTAGAGATGGGGAATCTACCCGACCGACATGAGCGACATAACATCCGCGGGATCATAATATGTATCGTGTGCGTTTGGATTCCAATACACCTCTCTGTATCGCCGAACTCAAACGTGATGATATGATCTCAGTCTTCAACATCTTATGGTATCTCGATTGCATCACAAGCGATCTTCCTAAGCCAGATTTGCTCAATACGATGAAAATTGGAATGTTGAAGCACCGCCTGACATGGCATCACAAATTTCCCAAACACCATAGGCGGCTTAACATGTTCAACGATATATGGCTCTCAGTGCGTGCAAACATTGATATGAAGAAGCCAAGATGTACATATGAGGAGCTTTCGTGTTGGAACGGAGGAGAAATCAAAACAATGATACGATTCATTCTGGGTCTTGTACGTAATTCTCTCCGGGACCGAAGCCCCTGTCAGCGTAGTGTGTTTGACAGTGAAGTTGAGTGCACTCGCCCTCTTATTGAGTTCCGTTTCTATTGCAAGTATGACTCTCACGATGATGAAACGCTAGACCTCATGGACGATGCTCCACGTCGCTTCCGCGATTCGATGACTGTGTTTCAACAATACAGCGCTGGCAAACCACTTGCAGCAGACTCTGAAGAGAGACGTACAGAATTGTGTGACAAGTGAGGTGCCAAGCGGAATTCTGTGGAAAACAAGAAGACAAGCGCAGCCTTTCGACAGCACATCGACGACACATGGAAAGATATTATCCATGCAGAAATGGCCTAATACATCGAAAATGGTTGCGATTTCATCTTTCCCAAGATCCATCTCATGCTGTACTTCCGAGAGCAGATACAACGGTAAGGATCGCTTCAACAGTGGTCGGCAAAGATGGAGAAAGCTTTCACCCGCAGCAGATTAAGGACGGGTTCAATGGCTCAAATACGACTGGTGATTACTATACTGGGCTGGTCAACTACTACCTGCTGAGTGATGCATTCGCTGTCTGAAAGGTCAATCGCGACGCATGGAATTGTAAATGAGCTGCTCGTCAGGGGACGACGGAAGTGACTAAGGAAGCAACCCCAAGACGTTATGTATTGAGGTTCATATCTCCGCAGCCGCAAAAAGGAAACGGGACAGTCACGAACTTTCATGGCCTATTGAAAACAATCAGTGACGACATGCTTCGAAATAAACAATTCGATCCCATCTGTCGTCTCTTACACTCCAAGAAGATCATTATCGATCCAGATCATCTCTTAAGCTGTGCTGCCGCAATTCACTATTGAGTGCAGGTGGAATCACGCAATATGCATGGCGAGCGCCTTATTCAGAAGCCCACATGTACTGGAGACACACAATGGTATTCTGGGGCTGACCGCCATGACTGGGTATGGCTTCAGTCTTCACAACGTAATGAGGGGCAGGTGCTGTCTCACCAGGCATAGCAGGGATGTGTACAGTACTTTATGCTTCGTCTATTCAAGCTGTGAGTCATCCATCTGCGCGGCAAGAATACCTCTTGGCTAACATATGTTGAAGTAACAAAGCCTGCCAACAGTGGAATGCCGGAAAGTGCATCGCAGCTTGTCAAGTTAGTGAAACTATCCTCTGAAAGTGCAAATGCGGTTATTTGGGCAGACAATATTGTGGGAACGGCTCACTTCATTACAGAGGAGCCAATGTCGTCAAAGTCGGAGAATAAAGGTAGGATAGTGAATAGTCATTAGACCTAGCGACCTGGAACAACATTCATTATATGCTGGAGGATGAGTTGAATACAGTGGATAAATGGGTATAAACGATGCTCAGAAGTATATATAGATACAATGGACTGTATCAAAACTACTGTGCGAAACGCTGACGGTATGGTGAGATATGCAGGGCGTTGCATCATCATTACATTGCACAGTGCGGTGTTGACACCATGCTGCAAGCACCATGCAATTGCAACAACCAGACGAAAGACACAGCAAATTGAACATCTGAAGGCCTGCAGCAGAGTGATATGCGACCTGGTCACACTATAGCGCCTAGACGTGTTTTTGCACTGCGTCACATTGTATTGTCGCGGACTTTCATATCACCCTGCCTCACGTTGTTCCAGGGGCTCGAGGAGCACAACTCACACCCGGGTGTGACGAATACATCTGGGAGCAGGGATATTTTCGCGATGTTGCGATACGTTGGTTTGCTGTGTTGACACAGATGGCAATTCTGTACGTATTCATCATCGTATGCTCTCATACCTGGCCATTGGTGTTTTGTGTTGAATTGGTCCAATATGTGTGTACGTCCTGGATACCCCACTGTGGGTTAATTGTGATGTTCCTGTATCATGTGTAGCTTGTCCAATTCCTTCCTAACTTCTGTTGTGTTGATGCACAATCTCTCACTGCAGTCGAATGCGCAGTCCTTGCATACGTTTTGAATCCAGTTCCATAACTCTATTGGAACAGTTTCATCTTGATTTACCAGTTCTGCGAATGCAACCCCCAGTCTCTGATCAATTCTTTTGTTGCGATTCCCCGTTGTAAGCAAGATCTGTTCGGCTTTTTCTGCCCCCCCGTTCAGAGGAATGTCTCGTGGCATTCTGGTGAGTGCATGGGGCTTCAGTCCCTGTTTTCCCGGGTGGTAAACAATCTCAAACTTGAATCACGACAGGAATTCACACCATCATGTTTGCATTCAATTGTGTAACTTTGACGTAATGAAACACTCAAGGTTCTTGTGATCTGTGAGTATCTTCATTGGATGTACTGACCCTTCACATTCAGGTCTCCATTGTTTGAGGGATTTAACGATGGCTTCTAGCACCTGATCACAGATTGCATAGTTTTCTGCCGCTGGTGTATGATCCTTGGAGAAGAATGCATTGGGGTGAAGGATTGCTTGACCGTTGTATTGAGATAGAACTACTGCCGACAGGTAGCTAGAGGCATCTGTTTCCAGCACGATTAACTATTCGTTGGGGAAATGTGGGAAGACTGGTGCTGTCGTTAACGCTTGCTTCAGATCTGGGAAAGGTCGTTTCTGATGGGGTCCCCAGTGGAATGGTACCAGCGTTTTCGTTCGCTTTGTTTATGGTTGGACCTCCCTGCTGTGATTCCTGATGAACCTTCAATTGAAATTGACGAATCCTACAAATGGTTGAACCACCTTGAGCGTACTGGGTGCCTCTCACTCTTTGACTGCTGTTATCTTCTCTGTGGCCATCCTAATTCCTTTGACACAAACTATTAATCCCAAAAATTTGACCTGTTGTTGATGGAATTTGCATTTTTCCGCTTTCAGATACAGCCCTGCTTCCTTCAACGCTGTCATTACTGCTGTGATATGTTCCCAGTGTTATGTCAAATTGTCACTGTAGATAAGAATGTTGTTCAGGAATGCCATACAGAAGATGCCCAAAAAGGGTCGAAGTGTATCAGTGATGAATTCCTGAAAGAATGCTGGAACGTTGTTAAGTCCGAATGAAAGAACCAGTCATTCAAATAAGCCAGAGCGGGTGCGGAATGCCATTTTCCATTCGTCACCTTCTGTAATTCTAATGATATTGTAGGCGTCTCGAACATCTAGCTTGGTGTACCATCTGGTTGTCGATAACCTTAGTAAGGTTTCCTGGCTCAAAGGTAGTGGATATCGGTTTTTAATTGTTCCTTCGTTTAGACCTCTATAGTCCAAGTATAATAATCGGCCTCCATTTGGTCATCGTGCGAATAGGACTGGCGTTCTACATACTAATGAGGATGATCTGATAAATCCCTTTGGCAAATTCTTTTCAATCCAATCCTTCAGGACCTTGAGTTCTTTTCTTGACAAGCTGTAGATTGGCCCGAATGGTAAAGTGAATCCATCTTGTAATGTCATGTTGTGATCATATGGTCTATATGGGGGTAGCCATTCAGCAATTACCTGGTCAAAGAGGGGAAGAAACTCATGATATTGTTTTGGAATTAACTGATCCAGTGGTTTTTCTTGAAGGTTCTGTATTTTGCTGTCTTTGTTGATTTGGTATAACGATACCACATATACCTTGAGCATCTCTTTTTTCTTGCCTCTCATAAATGGTGCTGCTGCTAGTGCAAATATATCCAACTTCGATTTGTCCTGTTTCTTGGTTATTTCAATGTGATTTCCCCATACCCATATGTTCGAATGATATTGACAGTGTTGTTGACAGTAACTGCTTTCGAATCAAATCTTCATATTCTGAAACTTCTTCGTGACATCGTGAATTTGTAGCCATCCGAGTCCTAATACTATCGGATAATGGCCCAACATAGTGACAAACACAGGTCACTGTTTTTGATGTCTGTATATTCCTAGGTCATGTTTGGTCATGGTTGTAATTGTTCCTGACTCGATGGGTCTTCCATCTATAAATTATAACTCTGTTGGATCCAGGAATTGCTTCTCTTGTAACTTATGATGGCGGACGAAATCATTGTCAATGAATGCACTTCCATTAGCTCCACAGTCTATCAAAGCGGGGGTATCGATGATTTTGTCTTCTATTTTCAGCCAGCATGTCACTACGATATATCTGCTTTCCACAGAAGACTCCATTATTTCTGTGCTTGATATTCAAAACTGCGAAATAACAAAATTACCATTAACTGACAAAGAAGATTTGTTTTCACTGCAATTGCCATCCATATTGCACTGGACTATACTTTTCCTGATTCAACTTCTTTTCCGTTCCTTGTTTCCAAATCCGTGTGTCCTTCATTTGCTGCCTTCTTGACCGACAATATCTCTGTGTGCCCCAACGCAGCTTTCAACTTTCTTGTGCATGATGCCGCAAAATGCCTGCTATCTCCACAGTACATAAATAATTCTCTTTCCCAGCGCCTCTTGTGTTCCTCACATGTAATTTTTCTCCCCTTGACCGCCACGAGGACCATATGTGCAGGCCGATGATATCCTGCAACCGTTCCTGCTGGTGCCGCGTCTGGGGCGGATGTGGTTTTGACCGTTGTCTAGGACTTCTTGTAGCCATCCCACTTCCCAGATTGATTCTCAGCCGCACATCTCCTCAGCTGTGAGTCTTGTTGGTAGCATAGTTTGACGAATTCGACTGGACTTTCTGGCTCCTCGATATGTCGCAGCAAGACCTTAAGCTCGTTGGACAGCCCGTTTCGTAGTGCATCCATTGTGGCATCATTTTCCTACTGGACATCCGCAACGTATCCCTGGAACTCCTTGTAATATTGGGAGAATTCGTGCTCTTACTATTCTAGTCCCAAGAGTTGCCTCTTGGCCGCTGCTGCATTGTCTCGATCTCTCAAGGCTACATCCTGCTGGTCAACTAGGTCTATCAGACAGCCAAGATTAACTTCTGCGGAGATTTCGTCACATCGGGGCATCAACTGTGCCAGGGCCACTCATTTCAGACATCCCACTACATGTCTCGCATTTTTCCATTCAGCGTTGAATGCATTCGGTTTTCTGGCTATCTTCCAGACCAGTTGCACCTTCCATCGTCGAAGTTCCTTCCTGTCTTCTTCTGAGCTGCTGGCGATATCATTTACCTTCTCCTCCCTTGCTTCCCTGGCCCCTGTTGTTGTCCTTTCCCGTGACCTTCCTCCCGTCAACATCAAGACTCGAGTTACTTGCTGGCGATTGTCTTCTACCAGGTGCTGAAATGTTCCCATTTGTGCCTGGGCATCCTCCAGGTCTTGTTTCGATTCTGCTAGGTCCGGATTTTAATCCTCCAACTGTTGTTTTAGGTTTCGAACCTGTTCTTCCAGATCTCTGTGACTACACATCTGTGGGATCTCCTCTTTTGATGCCAATGCCTGTTGTGTCAGAAGTAGCTCTTGTTTCAGGTTTTCTCGTGCTTGAAGAACTTTTTCCCCATCGGCTAACATGTCCGATATTTGTGCTTCTGTATCTCATACAGATAGCCGTTCCTTTGGTAATTCGTTCAGTTTGCTGGTTGTTGGCAGTTGGTCTAGTGCTGTCACCCCGAGGGTGATTTCATGAATATGGCTCCTGAGTTGGGCCTCGTTCATAGTCTCTGTATTTTTGGCTGTCACATTTTTCAGTTCCTGTTGGAGCGCACTTGTCTGGCTGACGTCGCGAATTGTTCATGATGTTTCTCCGGACATCTTGACTGTGGTATTGAGAAGCTGCGTGGAAGATATTGGCAGCTGTGAATCGGGAGCGAGGTTTTTTGTTCAGGTAATCCATTACCTTATCCGAGTTTTCTTGGATTTGTTGAACCGCTGCTTCGATTTGTGCTTCTAGAGACAGATTGACCATTTTCCAGAAAAACACATCGTATTTGCTGGGTGTCGTTACAACATTCAGCGGGGTTGGAAGAGGGGCCAGATGTAATTCTCTGTCTACTCTCTTTCCTTTATTGGCGTTTCTTCATTGTAGTGTGCCCAAGAAATGTTGCTGTTTGTGTTCTTCTGCGATACTTTGATGGTTGATTCCGATGTGCTGCTTTGAGCGTTTACTGCTCGACGGATTGTTGTATGTGTACCTCTGCAGTTGTGTTGGCAGTTACCGGGCTCTTCGTCCTGCCAGTCCATGTGGAGACCATAGTATTGAGTCCAGAAATTTTCAAATACTGGATTGTCGAATTAGAGTCCTCCTCTGTGTCTTGGGGCTTCTGTCCAGTAACCATTCCAGGGGGATACGGCTTGTGGTTTGTCCCAGAAACATGGTTCAAGGGGTTCTGTGAGTTTGAGGATGATAGCGTCGATGCTATCGAAGGCGTGCAGTGGTTCTTGTTCAAAGAGGTTGGTGGTTTGACCAGCTAGGTCCAACAAGTTGATTCGACATTGGTGGAGTATATTGCTGTCGTATGCTGGCATTTAACACATTGTGGATCCTTCACATCGATGATTCCACAGGCATACAACGCAGGAGTGTCTTCAAAGGCTGTGTATTGTGAGCATGTTTTCGAAGTTTCCGACTGATTTGAACACGGAGCCAAGGGAGTTGCAAGGTCTGTGACAAACATAACAACCGCTTCGATGAAAGTAGCGGCACATATACTAAACTATAACCTGTAGAATCAATTGTTGACTTGTTCTTCTGTCAAGGTTTCAAGCCTATAAGTTCTAGGGGTTATACTAACCGAACAGAGGGTTCAGTGATCACAGGTACTGCATAACAAACTAGACACTCGAAATCCGGAATCACAGAAGTGAACAAAGGTTGGTGTTGAAGCTTACTGATTGTTTCGTAGACTAGAGAACCAGCGAAGCACAAACCTATCCTCCGCTAAACCATCGCCCTTATATACAACTAACGCAACCGTCGTCAACTTTGCTCTCCCGTTCCAAAATACATCCAATCCCTTACCCAACTATGTATGCAACCCTGTCAATCCGCAATCATATCAACACCATCACACCATATTTACAACGCAACCAACAAAACCTGATTCCTTCTAACGAAACCTGATACATTGACCCAAACCTGATTTCTTCCAACGAAACCTGATTCCTTCCCTGCGTCTTGTAGTTTCAGTATACACTCCATCGATTATCACTGTATCTCCGATCCGCACTCGCCACAATTGTGACAAGAATAACAGCGTGGACTACAACCGATTCTGCATTAGTAGTAGCACAACTATTCAATTATTGACACACAATCCAGGAATATTAATCATTTTCAGTCCATATTTCATCTTTGAAGGTATAACCGGATTGCTGTAAAGTAAGGTATACCAAGGACTTGATCCAGCAGGATGAAAGTTAGTTAACATTGAACCAAGAAATATTGTATTCTATCGAAAACTAGAAAACAAGTGGAGATGCAATCCAATTATGCCACAAACATTAGATACATATAACATGCATCTGGGTTACTGGTAACAATTCTTTGGGAGGCTGCTGGAGGCTGAAAGATAAATATATGGTATTTTGTACTCCCTTGGAGCTGACAGTTAAACCAAGTATGAAATACAGATGATAGTTCTTGAATGATATATTATGCCATTTCGATCTTAGGTGGATACTTGCTATAAATAGTTGTAAAATCACACTGCAAGCTATGAAGATAACGGTAAAACCAAGTCAATTCAGGTCTCACCTTTTGCATACTTCTCGATGCTTCCTCATATAGAACAAGATGGGTAATATTTGGCTCATTTCAATATGTTATGACTATCTCAGGCAAAAAATGTTGGTGATTATGATACCCAATATTCTACCAATGGAATTCAGTAGGTACCTGTCAACAGCTGAATCACTTGCGATGTATTCTACCCTTGTTTGGCAATGTTGTATTTTTCATGGTGGATACTGGACATCCGCCAGGGTGTATTCTATGAATGTATACATGATGTACTTGGGAGTGAGACACATCTATGAGCTTTCACTGGTATCTCCACAGCACATCCGAACATCAAGTGTAATTCTGCTGATGCAGTTCAATTTTATTTATTTCAAGTAATGGTTCCGGACAATAGTTCAGCTGCTAGAAGAACAGTGTCTCTTGATTAATGTTATTGATGATGATAAGATTACAGAGGCGGCAGTGGACAATGTGACTGCCAGAGGAATATCAGTACAGAAAACAGCACTACTAGAATTAATAAAACGATACTATACAGTTCTATTGACGATACAACTTCCAATCCAGTAGAAATTGTCTATGGCCTACATTGCTATTGTCAATACACAGATAACATGAAAGAATTTGGCAGCCATATACAAATTGAAGTGCAAGTTCAATATATTCCAAATACTGCAGGTGTTTTTACAAATTATACTGAACAAACTGTGGTGACTACAAAACTTATGCATCACATGTTCATCATAATGTCAATGCATTCTTTCTGTGTTCAGAGCACTGATCATCCTCAGCCACAAATACAAACCAATTGCCAATATGACTAATGCAGAGAGTAAGTTTTAAATAATTGGTAGGATTTCTGTTGAATAATAATTGGATATTGTTTCTCAAGTTGATGAGTGATGTGAATACCTCTAAATCTCTGACCTCCAATACAATTTTCCACTAGTTGGTCGAAAAGAAGATTACTATTAAGTAGGAAAAGGCTGTAAACATTGATATCATATTGTTCTCACTAATGGGCCAGGGCATGAGGAGCAGATGAAGTAAACGTGATAAGAACAAGGGCAATTGAAACAAAGGTCAAGTTTCAATGTACAAACCAATATACAGTATTTATTGGAACATAGGTGATATTGTTCTTCATTGACCAAACAAGATTGATGGCATACCTGTGGCACCGAAACATGTCAATGCAATGTAGAGTACAACTAACAAATTTTCCGTCACCACAACAATTAATAACAAGTCGACAACTGCCAACCACTGTACTTTGGCAAGAAATTTTTTCATCATCAGTACTTGTGCAGTATACTAATTGGTGTAGCCATCTCTGTTCACCAATAACATCATATATTATTTGAAGTCGAAACCATACAATGATTACATTGGTTTCATTTCATATGATATCAGGTATTGCAAAGCTGAATTTGCACATCCACTGGATTATGGAATCACCCAGTTGATCATTCCCAATGTTTGATTCATTCACCAGGACCCATTTCGCTCATCCACGAATTCCAAAATATTTGCAATGATGTGAAGGTCAGAGTGATTAACCAATATGGTCTAAATCTCTACCATTGCCACAAGACATTCATTGTATCAACCCCTCAAGTCAATGGATAATGTGTAACTTATTGAGTTTACAACTTGGAGGCCACCACCATATAAAGCAATGTCAATAATATTTTGGGGCACTTGATGATACTGCATATGCATTTCTGCCAGAAAGAGCAAATAAACATCATGGCATCGATACCCAGGACATGATAACCTCCAGCACTTATGATTGATTCCATTGTAACACATGCGACAGAGTTTTCTAAGAACTAAACCTGTGTGAACTGCACCAAGTGCAAAATATTCAGACAGTATCTCATATATATGACATCATATGTATAGATACCAATATAATACGTCCAATTGCATATTATCTGGCCAAGCTCGACAGAAATTGGAGGAGAATAATATATGCTACTTGAAATCTATGATGGTATGCACTTATCAAATGCAAATTTTTTGAAGCCATAGTCACATTCCATGGAGGTGTTTGAAGGAGAGTGAGCAGTCAAGGAACGGAAAACAGACCACAAAGTTCACCAATTGTGTATAGACAGATGCAGTGTTCCTAAGCGGCCCGGCCAGGCCGGCTTTGCGTAGGCCGGGCCGTGCCGGCCTTAGCGGCGGCTTTCAAATGAAGGCCGGGCCGGGCCTGCAGGCTTCTTGGCGGCCGCTTGGCGGCCGGCCGGCTTTTCTTGGCGGCCTGCAGGCTTTTCTTGGCGGAACTAAGCCTAAACGGAATATTTTGTTCAAAAGATTCTCTGCTGCCTATACTAAGAAAGTCTCCAAAGTACGAAATATAAACTATATCCAACTCAATCATCGTAGCCCTGCCATTGCCGTATTCCATCCATCAACCAGACCAAGGCTTATGCAGGCCGATGCAGGCCAATGCTAGTTTTTTAAATCACGTGCACGCCGGGCGGCCGGCCGGCCGGCTTTTGACCCAGGCCGGGCCGGGCCGCCGCTAGCGCAGGCTTTCAAAATGGAGGCCGGGCCGGGCCGGGCCTGCAGGCCGCTAAAAGCCGGCCGGCCGGCCGGGCCGCTTAGGAACACTGGACAGATGATGCGAATAGACTATAATATTATTCACCTCATATGACAATCCACAAAGAATTCTGAAGGAGATGAATAATCGTTATTCATATCTGTCAAATACTCAGGTTGATGAATAGATTCTTACAATTTACGATTCTGTGTGATGTATTCTGGGCGATCATCAATTAATGATGAAATACTGGACAATTACAGCCAAACAGCCGTTTATTGCGTATCACCATCACTGACTCAATTGATAGTCAGTTATACCATACAAGATATGTGATATGGAAAAAGAATGTAGATGGTGTATCCCCAAGTATATGGGTGATTGGTTTCATCCATATGCACAAAGAGAAATGAAAGATACCTATTTTACATCCAACACTGGACATATTTGTTGGCAATTTCTCCTCAAATAAACAGTGATTTCTGAATGATCCAATGGCAAAACCCCTACACCACTGGCGATGTGCTGTGTTAACTTAATACTGTCACTGTTCTTTCAAGTGGGAGTTGAATATGCAGTATAGATCAATGAAGAAGGAATGAGAATCAAGAAGGGAAACAGGTGTTGTTGGAAGGAATCAGGTTATGTTGGATGATATCAGGTTTTGTTGGAAGGAAATAGGTTTGGTCTGTGATGATGAAAATATGGTGTGATGGTTATATCGCAAGCCACAGTGTGAAAAATTTGGGTATATAGTCAAGCGAGAATAAGATGCATTAGGTCAGGAGTGAGCAAATCTGGTGACCGTCGCATTAGCAGTATATTTGGCAATTGGATTTGCAGGAGATAGGTTTGTTCTGCACTTAGTCTCCAATCTACAAATCAATGAATAACTTCGGCACCAACATGTTTTAACAGTTGTGATTCCTGATTTCAGTTGTATTGCCTTATTTGCAATACTTGCCATTCGAAATATCAGTTTGATTTGTATAACTCGCAGATCAGCGACCCATGTCACCTTGACCTGAGAATGAATCAATGCAACATATGTACCGGTGATATCGTAGTATATAAGCCAACAGTATCACAGATGCAACTGTTACTTTTGTCTGTGTCTTTCGAACTCGGAGTACCTGGGGTTCAATTCAATTGGCCAATTTGAAAACCAATTAACGGTTTATAGCTTCTCTCAATGAATCTACATACTATGCATTTGGCACTTTCGATGAAAAGAATACATTATTCATTAGAAAACTGCCAGCATATGACAGCAACAAACTAAAGCAATGGAATATCGATTGCTGTGAGGTAGCTGGTCGAATCTCAAACGAATTTGAACCAGAACCCTTTAATACCGTCAATTGCATTGACTCTAATTTTTGCAATGGTTCCATTTTCGGCTTGTTTGTATCATCGCAGATCCAACAAAACCCTGGACTGACCTGGTCCGTTCAGGTTTTTGCTAAACTGTTCTCTCAATTAAGTCCATCAATATTCATTACAGAATTCAGTGTTTGGTATGTCAAATATGCAGTTTCGCACAGTGCATCTTTTAGTGTTCTCCGAATTTACATATCGAAAAATACTCAGTCAGTGGCTTTCAAACTGGTGCCATTTGGTGCCCGACAACAAGGTTTTTACCCAATCACTTGCTGCATTTTGGAGATATTGCCAATCTGAGAACACCAAAAGATGCGCCATGAAAAGCTGCATATTTGGTTTCCTGGACAGCCTTGCCCACAGCCTCGGCCTTGTCACATGACAAGGCAAAGGATGAGGGGAAGGCTGCCAAGGAAACAGAAGGTCAAGAGTCAGGTCACAGTCACAAAGTCCCAACGGAAGGGTCACTAACCACTAGAATGCCACCAGAGCAGCGGGCAGGGATTCTTCTCCATGAAGGAGAGAACCCATCGGCGATGTGCCACACCAGCTGCAATGCAGGTGGGCGCAAGGAACGGAAGGAATACCTAAAAAGGGGTATAAAGGAGACAGGAGTAGCGAGGAAGAGGATTTCTTTCTCTAAGACGATTTCTTGTTGTTAGCATGATTCAATTGGTTGAAACCTTAAGTTGTGCACATACTCGCAATCGTCAACATTTTTGTGATAAGTTACGTGTCCGCGAGAGATCTCCACGCCCGTGCAAAGAATCCAGTAATTTTCCCACTGCTGAACAAGCGTTGACCGGCGGGAAAATTTCAATCGTCTTCAAAACCTAGGGAAAGTTATCGCGATCCAAGAGAACCATACTCAGGAGAGAAAGGATAACGAAGGACCAAAGGAGACCCAAGAGAGCAAGAAAGGACCGGCACAGGTGTGAAACCACCGGACCACGAAAGCAAAAAGAGTACAAGGTCATCAAACAGACAAACAAGATGTGTGTCCTGTCGAAGGAGGGAGAGGTCCACCCATGCCCTTATCAACACCGGAATTACGAATGTGTACCATGTCGAACATGCAACACGTTCTGGCCCAAATGTATGATGGGGATAGGGGTAAGCAGGGAGCTGCCAACAATGTGCACCAGATGCGCACCCACTGGGGCTGAGATTAGTCGCCAAAGTGGTTACCACCTGGTCGCCGCTGACAAGGACGACGAACTCCTGCAGCTGCTAAGGCGGATGCACCTGGGAGGAATCCAGGATATGACAAACAGGCCCCCACTCCTATATCGAGCCTATGACGGCAGTTCAAGGGACCAGTGGAACGCAAAAACAGGATTCACGGCGCCTAATTATCAATGCGACGTGGATGGATACGAACACTGGAACCATCTGACGTCACCAACAGAACGATACCACACGCCAATGATAACCCCTAGCGAATCCAGAGACTGGATCAGACACTGGTGTGTGAGACGCATAAATGGAGGAAAGCCCGACGGTTACGTACTGGAAATAGAAACCAAAGATATACGCACACCGATACCAAAGGCGCTCACGAAAGTCTTCCGATTGGTCACAGGAAGTGTGGGGAAAGCAGAAATCCTGTAGAGAATCGGCACACAATGGTGGGTATGCGCAAACATGCCCACCTACGCCACCAAAAGAATGTGCGACTACGAAGCCTTCGTTAGAGAAGAAGCGTTCGAGGACCCACACCACCCGGAACCAGAAGAGAGGAAGGAATTCGTATAAGAACGATGGCTTTTCCCCAAACACAGAAAGAAAAACCACAGACAACAACTTCTCAAGTCCTCTATAGTCCCAGTAAGCCTGTTCTCTGAGAAGCCCGAACAACAAAAGCCTCAAACAAGAAAGTACCGAGCCAAATGCAAATTTTCACCAACCTCCCTCTTGCCCAAGTAACGATCAAAGTCAGTCAACGAGGAGCGTCGCCAACTACTGGCAGCCATAGCACTACAGAACAGGATCAACATGTTCAACTCCCCAAGGAAACTGCGCCAATCGGTTCCACCGGACCCAAGAAACAGCGAAGAACCGCAGCCTACGGAAGGCGACTCGAAGAACGCAGATGAACAAGGGAGAATGCAGCCCAAGCACTGGACACTGAGGGCAACCCCCACCACAACAACCATAGCCCCAGCAAGGTTCCCAACTCGTGGACCAAGCAAGAAAAGAACGACCACGACAGAATGCACTCATCTTTCTGTTGATACAACGATTGCCCAGTCCACAGGGGAATCGGAACAGTTGAGCTCGGACGAAACCACCCCTACCCAACACTTCGACAAGACCCAGTACCTGTCCTTGACACTGGACGACTCCCCAACATGTGATACCATCGTACTAGCCGACCAAGAGCGCAGCTCGTCAGGGACACCACCTGGTTCATACAGAATGATCAGATCCATCCAGCAAGGGACGCACGGAAAGAGGAAGACTGGCTCATCTCCTGTGCTGAAAAGCACGCACAAAGGGCCAAGAATCGAGGTCCCGAGCTCCGTTTCCCGGAACCCTGCGGGTCCCCAGTCTGGTATGGCACCACGAAGGACCAGGGGCAGCCCATCCCCACCGATCCCCAAAGAACAAAAGAGACTGGAAACGATGGGGACATTGGTGAATGTTGTCCAGACGAGCAAGTTGCTGAAGAAGCAAGGTATGAAGAACTCATAAAAAGACACCCCGAAATTCTCAACTGGCCAAGTACCAACAGGATACTAATAGAGCTGCAGAACCTTTTGGACGATGGCACTGGGAGGAGGATGGGCAAGGAAAAAGGCAAGGAAAGAAACTTGGGATATGACGGGATGGGAACATTACGGGGGAACAAGGGAACAGTGGGAACAGAGAGAGTTGTTTTAGAACAGCAAATGTACAGAACAGATAGCGCTGAAAAAGCACTTAGTAATGAGAAATATTGGAAAGGCATTAAAGGGATAACACCGTGGACATACAAAATGCTATTTTTCGGACTCCTGTGCCTACCAACAGTAAATGCATACGAAGAATACACAGCAAAAACGGCCTTCTTCTGGACAGGACTGATGCTAGTCCTTCTAATCAACATTATCCAAGGAAACAGGCTAATAGCATTACTAACGCTGGCAAAAATCCCCAAAACACAAGCCTACGACTGGACCATAGTTAACCAGTTAATGGCAGAATCGGCAACATTAACACAAGAATTACCAGACTGGGCCCAAGTAGCGGCATTAACAATTACCTTGCTGGCAACGGCGTACATAGCCCTCAGATCAATGGCGACATTGTTGAATACCGGCCACGCATTGGAAGCAGGACATGTAAGAACCATCCGAGCAAAAATCAACGAAATAGACGACCAATACGACGCAGCCATGAGAGAATTGGGAACATTACAGAAATACACCAAGGACCTGGAAGCAGACCTAGAGGAAAATCCTTCGGTGGAGAAACTAAGAGAATGGAGAAAGATACCTGAAGAAGCTATCCCAATGTAATTCGAATTGGACAAAACCAAGAAAGGGCTGAAGGAAGCTCGGGAAACAATCCAGCGAACTCCATCAGGAAGCAACGAAACCGAAGATGTACAAACCCTCCTGGACACCATAGCAACGTTACAAAGACAATTAAACGAAGCTAGGGAAACCCTCAAAGCGGCATTAGAAGAAACCCACTCGGCACATCCCAGGCGGCCCGAGAAATCTATAATTATGAACCCACCCAGATTCTCGGGAGAAAAACCATCCGAGTTTTATGGGTGGAAAAAGGCGATCGAAGGGAAAATCCAAGCAGACGGAACGTACTACTTCAACAGCCGGCAAACAACGTGGGAATACCTGTGTGGAAGGACCTCAGGAAAAGTGATGGAACACATTGGATCGGTCTACTGGAAACAGATAGCCCCAGGCCATGCTCAAGACGACCTGCAAATGGGAGGAACAGAAAGAGTAATCTGCTCCCAACAAGTCACCAAATGATTCTTCGACCTCATATTCAAACACTTGTGAAACCAAACCGAGGACATCGACCTGAACAGACAATTCCAAAACTGCACACAAGGAAAGAGACCCTTCAATGCCTACTATCAAGAAATGTCCAGACTAGCCCTAAGACCAGGAATGAATGAAGAAGGAACGACATTCAAAAACCTACTGGAACATCGAACGGCAGACTACCTAAAAACGCTCACCATAGGACGGGGTGTTCAAAACAACAAGGGAAGCGGTCGAAAATCTTTGGGTGGCAGACTCGCAGTACAGGTCATATCACAAAATGGAAACTACGGTGAAACGAGTAGTAAATAAAATAGAGGACGAACAAACAATCGAACAAATCACGAAATACAGCAGTACACAGCTGGAAAAGCTGAAGGAAAAGGCAATGGACAAACAATGCAAGTTCGGGAACAATTGCCGACGAGTAAAAGAAAAACCAGAAAGCTGTTGGTGGAAACACTAGGGAGGCCCGCGGATAGCTACGGCGAAAGTGGAGGTTCTGAGATCTTTCTCCGTAAGGATGAGAGGAGAGGACAATCATGCTGAAGAAGCAACCTCGGGAATGATAGCAATAAACAGGGGAAATGCGTTCTACATCAAGTACGCACAAACCCAGATCCTGATAGACTGTGGGGCCACAATATCAATATGCACACCAGACTTCGCCCGGAACCACAAACTATCAATATAAAAAAATCCATCAACAGTAAAAACGGTGAGCAAGGAAGAATTACAAAGCCCCGGAGTGGCAACAAGGGAAATAGAAATGGAAAGATGCCCAATGAGTATACCACTGGTAATCATCAAGGAAAGCACGGACCCGGTCATATTCGGGATGAATTGGCTGAGAGAACACAAAGTCAGAATCGACTTCAGAGAGCAAACAGTCGATATAGGAAGAAGCCCATTGAGAAGAATGTTACGACACCTAAAAACAGCTGCACAAGCTAAAGAAAAAAAAGAAAGGAAATGGGAAGAGGAAGTCCCACAAAGGTATCACAAATACAGAGAGGCGTTTGAAAGGAAAAACGACCGTGGAGAACTTCCCCTCACAGACGTCATCTTCGACCCCATCATAACAGAAAATTCCCGAACAGAATGGAAGCCGTACCCCGACAATGACTCCCCAGAGACAACGACAATCAAAGACGAACACATAGCCGAGGAACTAAAACGAGGGTGGATCGAAATAAACCCCGATCCAATAGTCGCAGTTAATACACTATTTGCCACCAAGAAAAATGGGGAAATGATATTCTGTATAAACTTCAGACGCCTCAACGAATGGATACAAAACCACACGTGGCCCATACCAGGAATCGACAGGCTCGTCCAAAAACACATGGGAAAAGAATGGTACGAAGTCATCAACATTAAAGACACGTTCCATCTGATCAAAACCAAAAAGTATAAACGATGGTTAACAACATTCGTCCATAAAGGCACGGAATATACGTATAACGTCATGCCATTGGATGTCAAAACAGCACCAGGGGTATGGCGAAGCGCACTAATGGGATGGATGAAAGACTTCCCACCATGGTTGGGCATATACTTGGACGACATGATAATCTCGGACGACAAATACGAAAAAGTCGCCCAAAAGACTGAAAAAGTCTTACAAAGATGAATCAAGAAAAAGTTAACAGTGGGATCGAAGAAGTGTCAATGGGAAAAGAAAGAAGTAACATACTGCGGCCACCTACTGAATAAGCAGGGGGCAGCAATGGACCCAGAAAAAGGAGAACTCATCAAAGCACGGCCCAGACCAATCAAAATCGATCTGAAAGGAACGATGTGGGTAGATCCCAGGGCATACAGAGAGTTAACAGGGTTCACGAGATACGTAATACACTACAAAGCTAGAGCGGACGAAATTCTAGCTCCATTCACCGATGCAACAAAGAAAGGGAAAAAGATACTATGGACAGCAGCACACGAACATGCATTCGAAACATGGAGAACAGCATACTCATCATCCGAGGTACCCAGCAAGAACGATGAAAGATACCCAGTTCAAATAGAATCCGACGCGGGAGGAATAGCATACTGCTTTGTCATATACCAAGAAACCCCAGAAGGAACCAAGTATCTCAATTTCGGAGGAGGAAAATTGTCAGAAACCCAACAAAGATGGACAGCAACCGAAAGAGAGTTGTGGTCAATACTACAAGCAATAGTCAAAAATATATATTGTTTGGTAAGGGGGAAAGTCAAAGTGTATTCAGACCATCAAGCGCTGGGAGTATTGTCAAAAACCATGAAAATCACGGCAAAATTAGTACGGTTGATGGAGAAAATGTCGGAAGTAGATTTGGAGATACAGTACCGAGCAGGAACAAATGTCCAATGCGATCACGGAACAAAAAGAACACCGGAAGAAAGGAACTCGTCAGGAAGTTACGAAGGAATATTACTGGGAGAAAGATACTTTTCGAAAGAATTATGGGAAAAGATGTAGTCTAATGGTTAGTTGAAGGGGGCGCCGTAGGCGTAGGGACAGTAATATAAGGCTGACAGCCTTATATTATTTGATAAACCAAATGCTGAATTATATGACAAATATTCATGGACTGAATTGGACAGTTCCCAAAAATGATGATTGATTTTTGAGGTGGTAAGGTCGTTGCCACGCAGATCTATAGTACCTGCCGAGTCCAAATCTTGAACGCTTGCTGACTGACAATTTAGTATATAGGGATTTTGTGACCAAATACCACAGTCTTCATGTAATCTGTGAAACAGGAAAAACCTGTTACTGCATAAATGATTGTGCAGGTGCACATGATTTAATTGGATGAGCTCTTGATAATCCATGGGAAATTACAGTCAAGGCCCAGTTCCAAGATATAGATGCAAATTACTCTTGGGTGGACAATGGAAAGAAGAGATATGAGTGGCGAAACCCAGTGGACCACTGAAGGAATTCTGAAGTGAATCGGATGTGGATATCCGGAGTTCCTCCAGTGATTATCGTAACAACTCCACCGAAGCACAACATCTTCTTCTGGTGTATGACCAACCCCTTTCTAGATGTAGAAGTCAATGCCACATTTCAAAAAATACTGAAAAATATAGTCAAAGAAAAATACGATTGTATTAGAGAAACCTGCCCCCGTTTTACAGCGGCCTGCCGATGCACAGTGGTCTTCCAATACCACAGTCAGGGTGTGAAGAAAATCCAGAAAAACAGCCTGCAATGTGACACCGAAGGGAGCAGATCAAGTGGACATGGAGAATATATCACGCATCAATATGGAGGCCATGGATGAGGAAAAGTTTTGGGAACGTATCCAAACAACCAACACAGGACCCACAGCGCTCGCTCAGTTATATAGAACCAGCAGCATAAAAACTTAGCTTAAGAAACCGCAATCTGTGAGAAATAGAGAAGTACAAATATCGAAGTTGTTGGAAGAAAAAAAGGATGTTGTTGAAGAATGTAACAACTTGAAGCAGATGTTTCTACTCATACAGGAGAAGTTGAGCAGTGAGAGGAAAAGGACCCCAGACTGGAGTCATGGTGAACTGGTGGTCAATGTCCGGAATCAGAAACAACACCTGGAAGAGGGAAATCCAGACATGGCGGAATTGAAATATGACCTGGACGATACTCAGCTGCACATGGAGCAGTTGAGGAATTTAGCAGAAGACACTTGGGAACAGGTAACTTGAATTCTGAGGTCAACAGAAGGCAGGACACGGGAGAGAGAAAAATAGAAAGAAAACATAAATGAGCTTGCCCTCTTCACAGTGGACAACAGAAACAAACTTCCATGGGGGAACGGGCAACTGGCCATAGAGCTGGCTGGAGAAGCGAAAGCCTCCAACACCGAACAGCATACGCTGAGATAATCAGGGGGATGATTGGTGAGGGTGGCTCTGCCACTTATTGTGCCGTTCTGCAATTAAATCTCATGGAATGTGAAACCTGAAACTATGAATGACCTGGTTGACTAGCTAGATCCAACTTTTGTAGACAAAGACAATACAGCAACAACCAAGAGTGATCTCTTCAAACTGGAACAACAGGATCACAAATTCTCCCAGTTTTACCGCCAATTCAAATGATACTTACTGGATGTTCAGAGGCATGTTGAGGCCTATGTGGATGCGTGGCATAACGGGATGTCAAGTGAGTTGGAATACTCACCAAATTATACCGAAATGCTGCTTCACCCGGTCAAGTGTATCATGTTGGGCTCTGACAGTGATTCACAGCTGAGAGTATGTAAGGCAAAGACGATATCAGGATGATGTGAGGGAAGCTACATAAAGTCTGACCGAACCACCAACTCTGTATCCGCCCCGAATCAGCACCAGCAGGTTCAATAACACAATACTTTGGCCATGCTCAAATGGATCGTTTGGTAGTTAAAGGAAGGAACATTCTACTGGAAGAATGGAAGAGACACTGGGAAGGAGGATTATGTATGTACTGTGGGCATTCGAGAAACATTGCTGCCAGGTGTCAAAGGAAGTTGAAGGCAGGATGAGGACAAATAGAGGTAACACCATTCAGGGATTTACACAAGGGGACAGGAAGCGGAGAAAGCAGTTGAAGGGGAGTTGGAAAAAGTTTAGTCAAGGGCCAATAAGGAAGTCAATTGAGCTGGAGATGAATCTCCTTTGTCAGTTGATGCTAGTTTTGGTATTTCACAGTTTTCTTCATCAAGCATTGAAATAAAGCAGTGTTCCACGGAAAGCAAACATTTTGTCCTCAAATACTCGCTGCAAATAGCAAACAAAATCATTTATACACATGCTTTAATAAACAGTACAGCAACTGGAATAGAGTTTATGGCCAAAGATGTTGTCCCCCATCGTGTATACAACCTAACAATGGAAAGAATGGACAATGTTATAAGACATAGATGGAAGACCCATCAAATCAGATACAATTACCCCAATAGCAGCACTGGACCCAGGCATATGCGGATATCAAGAACAACTACCAGCACTGGCCACAATGCTAGAATACTATCCAATCATACGAGAAGTCTCATGGCTACCACTCCATCATGTCACAGTCGAATTTTAAAAGAAACAATGAAAATTTACAGCAATGACTGCCAAAAACATTGTGAATATCATTCCAGTGCATGGGCATATGGAAACCATATTTTACCCATGGCAGAACCAAGTAAGCACAACGTTGACAAAGATGCAATAGTGGCAATCCCGTTCATGAAATACAAGAAGATGGTGAATCTCACAGTGTATACAGTAACTATATATCACATCAACAAGTACCTAGAAGTTCAAACCCTGCAAGAGAAATGGTGGAAACAATTAATTCTGAAGGAATTCTGTCAGTTCCTGCCCCTCTTTGACCTACTCACCACCCAAAGACTACCACCTCATCAGACATACAATCACAAGATAATACATGAGACAGGGTTCAGATCTCATTTTGGACTGATTCATTGCGTGTGCAGGGAGGAGTTATAGGTTATGAAGGTGTGGATTGTCAAGCATATGTCACAAGGATTTGTCAGATCATCGTCTTCACAATGTGGAGCGCCAGTCCTGTGTGCCCCAAAATCAAATGGAGGTCTATGATTTCGTGCGGATGTCAGAGGCTTAAACGAGGAAACAAGAACTGATTCGTATTGCAACTGATTGAGAAAACCCATCTGAGATTATTTAAACCCAAGTGGTAAAACAAGCAGGGTATCTGAGTTGCCTTCAACATGATTCAATCACAGAACGAGATGAATGGAAAATAAAATTCATAACTACCTGTGGCATGATGGAGTGATTGGTCATGACCTTCGGACTTAGCAATGTACCAGCATCCTTCCAGGTATTTATTAACAACCACCTCTGATCTAATTTGGACATCATCTGCACCGCTTTTCTAATGACATCTTCATCTTCTGTGATTACCTCAAGGAGCATCAGCACCCTATCTGTGCAATTGAAACAACGCTCAAGGAGGCTGGATTGTTCCTATACGCAGAAAAATACCTGTTCCCCCAACTGGATGTCAAGTATCTGGGACTAATAGTTGGTGTCAATGCAATCTGAATGGACCCGGAAAAGGTGACAGCAGTTAAACTGTGTGAAGCTCTTGGGAAACTAAAGAAAGTTCAGGTGTTTATACGCTTCGCCAATTTCAACCGAAGGTGCATATGGAATGTCAGCAGGGTGCTACAATCATCCACGATGCTCACGAAACTGTGGTTCATTTCCAATGGGACCCGGACCAAAACACAGCATTTGCCGAATTGAAGGAAGTTGTCACAGCAGCACTGGTCCTGCCTCATTTCCATTTCAAGAAGTAAATAGTCCTGAGAACAGATACATCTAGATATGTGTCCGCTGCACTACTATCACAATATGAAGAGCAAAAAATCTTCAATACGGTTGACTTCTTGTCCAAGACACACCCTTCTACATAGGAAAACCATGACATCAACACTAAGGAAGAGGACGCCATCGTTCAAAGTATAGAGTAATGGAGACTGGAATGCAATGTGTTGGTCAATCAAATGTAAATATTGACAGACCACAAGAGTTTCGAATACTTGATGACCTGAAAGCTACTCAACAGAAGACGAACAATATAATCCAAATGTCTTTCAACATTCAGGTTTAATCATATCAAATGCCTGCGAAAACTGCTTCAGAAACCTGATTCACTCATCACAATGCAAGGAGACATTGCTCCAACTTGGAGGGGCAAAGAAAAAAGCACAAACCATATTAAAGACTGAGAATCATGAACGGAGATTACTTATCCAATCGGTGGTGGGGTATGCAAAGGATGTGAATACGTTTGAGCAAGAAGTCAATCCATATAGGCTGTGGAATTGAATTCACAATGTGGGTTGTGATTGTGCATTGGACAGCAGTGAAGGACTGTGTGTCAACACAACGGAAATTGTCAACACAGCGGTATTAGTCAGACTCCGACTGAGGAAGGAACATTATGACATACAAACTGTCGGATACTCAGAGTCAGCAAAATTGGTTGAATCATTGAAACGCAATCAGCAATGGAATGGCATGCGGTCAGATGTGGATCGGTATATGCAGAACTGCCACACATGACGATGAAGTATGGCAATTCATAAAAAGTGCGACGCATGGCCGACACCATTGGACGTACTGTGACAACAATGGAATGGTATGAGTATGGACTTCGTGGTAGGGTTAAAAACCTAGATATTTAACACTGGAGGTGAACAATTTCAAGAGTAACTGAGCTATGCATATACACAAAATCTTATGGTGGAGTGTAATGTGTTTCGTCAACATTGACTCTTCAATACTGGGGCAGCAGTTGGTATTAAAAAACTTTTCGCCGACAATGTAAAAGCCCAACATACCGTAGGAAAATAATTGTTGTACGAAACATAATTCTATATTTGAAATACATGTTCAATATGGCGGCCCATATTACGTGGCATGTAAGGTGTTCCGGGAGATCTGATAGTGTGTCAGACAATGCAACCATCAGTTTACATCAACATATAATCCCAAATAAATGCTGGGCGTTTAGCTAGAATTCAACAAATTAGACTTACGTTCTGTAATGATCACCCATACCACTGCAGATGCAAACGATATTGAATCTTTCAGCTCAAAGTCAAGTAGATCCTCAATCAGTAAGGGCCGCCCAAGGTATTTGTCTCTAAGAGACGGGAGGAGGATTTGGATTATGACTATTTTCATTTAAAGACCTGGGATGGGTGGACGGAACGGGACGGGTTCGTGGTAGGGGGGTGAACAAGATAATTGGATTATCAGGCCTTCGCTGGATACCTTTCATTCCAAATGTCTCTATGTGTGAATGTTAGTGTGTGCCACTGGAACTCAACAGTTCAATGTTCCACTTACTGGCCTTATCAATACGGTTTTCAGTGCATTGAAGACTATTAATTACCGGACCTGTCAGCTCGTCTGAGGCAGGGCAGCCATGGCGGGCCCAGTAAGAAGTAAACTTGTCCAATGCTTTGTTGAGGTTAATGTTTTTCCAAATTGCATTATATCGAGAGGGGAATAGGAGTGGTGCCCCAATGTGTATGCAATTAAAACCTTCGTTAAGGATAACATGCACACATGAAGTGTACTGCACTTCGTTCAAAAATCAATCTCATTTTTGATGCCAGGATCCGCGTGGCACAAGGTTTATGAAAAACATTTTCTTGCATTTCTCAAAGTAAGATTTTTTTGACGATAAAATCATATAACAGGTCACTTCGGGTTTCACAATGGAGTGTTGCATGGCTTCTGGGTGCGCACTAGACCATGGAATATACATGTGTTTATTCAAACTCTTGCTGCATAGCCTGCTATGGAGTGCATGGTATCGGGATTCATCTGTGAAGAAAACCTCGGCTTCCAGAAAGTTAAGTTCTTCTACAGCTGAGTGAATATTCCAGGTGACGATACGTTTACCGACACGTCGGCTGTTGATATAGGCTTGTATCTTTCATTTTGTGCCACAAAATAGCAAGTAAAAATCATCTATATTCTGGCAGTAATAGCATAGGCAATATGGATGGGGTCCGGCTATATCTTTTTCAAATTGTGCAGCATAAATGTTTCCAAATATGAGTGCACAGAATGTACCAATTGCAATACCATTTCGTTGGACGAAATATTTTCTTGGATCATGAAACAATTATGTGACATGGTTCCTTCTGGACATGCAGCAATCTTGTGAGTTTTTCGATCGGGCCGTTGATGATTCATGCACAATGTCAGGATGATATCCATGGTTCATTTTTCTGGCACATTCGTGTGGAAACTTTGGACATCTTCTGGGACGAACCAAATTTCTTCGGCTCTGGTAATGCTGGCTGACGCTACCCCGTTGATCACTGGTATTGATGAATTTACAATCCATGGGTAACAGTTAACAATGGGTCGGATGGAATAATCTGCTTCTTGGAACATTACAGATATACACCAAGTGTGGCTGAGCACAATAGATCCAAATGTCCATGGGTGATTATGGACTTTACGGAGTCGAATGAACTTGGGCACTACCAAGCCCGAATTATCCTGAATGGTGTGGAGTAAATATTTCAGTTAAATCACTTCAACCCTGTCAGTGGGCTTTGTTAATCGGTCCATCGCTGACGCATCATCTAGCAGTTCATTTGTAGTGTTCACCTGTCCAATGTGTTGGGCGAGGCCATCTGCAACAATCGGCCGGTAGGTGGCATGATTGTTTACTTGGCTTATCACTTCGAACGTGTACCAATCGAAGGGAACGACTGAGATTCCGAGGATTTTATAGGTTGCAAGGACCAGGACTGATCTCGACTGTAATTCCTTCTGAATTCGGGTAATGATTGGATTCAACTTTTGCATCCATTCTATGTTTTGGGCCACTGGCCTCTGGAACAGTATGTCATTGCCTTACTCTAAGACCTGCTCAAAAACATCGTCTCATAGCTCGGTTTCAGTATTAGAGTGAATATAGAAACACCTCAGGTAAGGTGTAGAAGAGCTATGGTGTTAAAAGAAATGGCACCATCGCACAGTTCTGATGCAGGATTTCCATTCTGTGTGTACCATGAGAGGATCATGAGGTTGATGAAATTTAAATTTATGATTGAACGCAAGAGAGTATCCGACATCTTTTCGGAGGGTTTCACCGTTTAGTTTGAAGATGCCACACCCAAATTCAATGGCAGAGTCAATGATGTCTGCTGGAAGTTCCGCACGGCATAGTGTCTCAATAGTAAACTCAGATCGAGACAAAAAGAATTCATAATTTCTGACAGCAGTATATAACAAAGCTCGGGGTATCCGTGGCCAGCCCAAAGAAACCCCACACAAATGCAAATGACCATCCCCTGAACAAGGACGAAACAAAATCCCCACGTGTTTAACTCTTTGGCTTTCTTGCCACTGCTTTCCCATTTCTTCTGTTTCTCTTTCTTCTTGCCTCTGCCTTTGCTTTTTGTTTTCTTGTCCTTTTTCTATTTCTTCTTTTTCTCTGTCTTGTCGGAGGTGGAGGTGGTTTCTTGCCAGTCATATGAAGTGGTGCAGGTCTGGGACCAGCAACAACATTCTATGGGTGGAATGTCCATTATACAACCATAGAATGTCATTGCACTGGGGTAAAACAGGGATCTGCCCAGCCATAGAATCTCATTGCAGGGGTTCGGACCTGCTACCATAGAATGTTATTCAGGGGTCTGAACTACTCCCGCCTATGTAGGTTTGACTGACTTTCAATGACCACACTTGAAAATTCAACACAGGGTGTGAAGTAACTACTGTTACTCTGTACATTGATGAAACAATATTGTAATTGAGAATCATGAAAATCAACAGGGTTTAAAGATAAGTTTCAGACCTATGGCCTGCCCAACATTCAGACTGCATAGAGTCTTGATAATGGTGGGTTTAACGATTTCATCAACAACATTGAACATTTTGACACATACATGCCCCTAGAAGCAACGTTCAGTGATATTTCATTTATAACAACTCAACACAATTGGACTGTCTACCTGGGTCTCATGATTTAGTATTATTGTTTCGAATTATATCTGGTATTTTCCGTAACTATTTTAATGTTGTATTAGGGTTTGGTATTTTGAATCAGTATCATATCCGCGTTTTGTAATTGAATATTTATCATAAGTGAATTAATTTTGTATTGTATTTTAGTTTCGTGATTTATTATTTTTGCCCAGTATTGCAGTTTGGTATTTTTACAAAGTATTTCAATTCAGTATGATTCTTTAGTATTGTAACTTATGATCGTCTGAATTGAGTAATTTTGTATTTTTGTTTAGTATTGTGATTGTGTATTGTTTCTAAGTATTTCAATTTACAATTTTACTTTAGTAGTGTAAATTAGTATTCACTTACAATGGTGATTTAGTATTTTGATCACACATTGTGTATTTGTATTGTGTTTCAGTATTATGTTCTAGTATTGTAATTGAATATTTGTGTAAAGAATTTTAATTTAGTCTTGTATTTTGGTATTGTGATTTAGAATTTTTGGTGAATATTGTGGTTTTGTATTTTTTCTAGGAATTTTGATTTAGTATTATGCTTTTGTATTATAACTTAGTATTGTCTTAATACTGTGATATAGTTTTTTTGCTTAGTATTATAGTTTAGTATTTTTTCCAATTATGTTAATTTAGTATCATACTTTGATAGTGTCACTGAATAGTATTCTAGAGTATTGGGATTGGGAATTATACCTGGATTGGGAAATTTTGTAATGTGCTACAATAATAGTCCAGTGTATTGCAATGAATTCACATGTCCAGATGGACCCAGACAGCAGCAGGGCTCAGTTCAGTGCAGTCAAACCTTCCGGATGGACTGGACTGGACCATAGACTGCCAATCATGGTCTCGACAGGCTTGGTCAGGACTGGTCTACACCAGTCCAGTCCAGTTCAGTCCTGGTCCAGCAGGACTGCGGATTTGTCAAATCCCAGTCCAACAATTACGGGAACTGGACTGGACTGGACCTGGACAGACCCAGTCTGGACAGGTCCATTGTCGGACTGCTGGAATCATTGTTATATTGTTATTTAGTATTGTCATTTAGAGTCATTCAATAGTATTTTGATTTGCTATCATTCCAATGTATTGTGATGCAGAATATTGCTAAGTATTGTTATTTAGTATTGTGATTCAGTATTTGTACTAAGCATTGTGATTTGTTAATCTTAATTAGTTATATGATATTAAAATAGAATATTTAAATTTGGTATTGTGAGAATATTGATATTTAGTAACGTAATTTAGTATTGTGATTTAATATTATTCCTTAGACACACATATACACTTATGATATCAAAATACTTTTCAATACTCACCAGAGTACTATGTACTACATCTGAATACACTGAATGCAGATCACAATACTCCACTTCTATCTTTTAATGTTCAACCAGGACTGGCTGTACACAATCAATTGTTTCACGTAATGTAGATTTTGAATTGCAATTACTAGATTGCAAATACTTGAAAACTGAACTTGGAAATTAAATAAACCATAGATGTTAATCATGCCAAGAAACAAACTGTCAAAACAAGATAATTAGAGATCAACCTGACAAAAACCCATTACTAAATAATATTACAACGATCAATGTCCTTCTTCAGAATCCCATTAACATTGTCCCCCATAATCCATTGGCATTTATCCTTGTTTGTACTCATTTTCTCTTTCAAAGCTGCAATTTCTTCAACTTTTTCCTTCAGTTCCATCTTCAGCTGCTCACATTGTCTTCTCACACAGCTGTTCTATGTTTTGATATTCACCATGGCTCTTTAAAGATTTTCATTCCTGTCTTTGAGTATTTCATGAGCATTATTCTTCATCTGCGTATTTGTAGACAAAGATTTAAATTGATCATTCATTTTAGTAATTGAATTTTCCAGGGGTATAATTCCCTCTCTATTGATGAGTGGATACAGCTCCATATTCTTCATTATTATAGATCAGTCAAAATTTTCAAGAACTATATCATTCATGTATTGTCATTACTATCATCCATTATAAAAGTTTATGTATGTTAGTAGACAAAATGAACATACCAGAAACAGACTTCATATACAATCACTTGACAGTCTGTATATTGCTAAACTTTCCATGTTTGAACATTTCAGCAGTTACAAATCAGGTAATATGCTTTGGGGGCACTATGGTAATTGCATACTCAGGGAGTCGAAGTTAGTTCATTTGGACCAGTTTAAGAATTTGGAATAGATGGAGCTTGTAGCAGAGGCAAGCTAGTGAAATCAATTAGTGGATTCAAATTGATGAATTATGTTGGAACAGAATCTCCATGTATAAATTGATTATCTCTGAAACTCTGAACTATAAGTATATAATATTAATATCATTCTGAATTACATAGTTTCATATCCATCATCCAACATTTCCTTTGCTCCTGTTCTTTAAATTTCGGTCTCCTGCTCCTTGTCATTATTTGTTCCAATTAAAGATTGAGTAACCTGACTGACTGAAAAGTCCGTTTGCATATCGACAGTTCCCCGTACACTGGCTGCAATTTCTGGAAGACCTACATGTTCAACAGAACTGTCATTGTCAACACCATGATTTCGGTATTTTCCAGGTATATTATCAATTAGTATTTGGCAACATTGATACTGGAATACATGATTCGCAATACTAACCTTTGGCTTCAGATGATATCAGAGGAGTTGTCTCTACTGTGGGAGCAAGAGTGGCTGATATTATTTCTCCAGTGTATAACTGATTCAATACCATGTCAGTTGGATTTTTTCATCATTCAAAATTGTACCAGGTTAATATACCAATGGCACTGCAGTTTTCTCATCTTGTGTTCCATCTTCTTTTCATCAGAAATTGTAATATAAGCAGTTCTTACATGATTCTTGTACTCTCAATTACTTGTTGACCTTAAAGTTCTTTTGTATCAATTAATATTGGCTTTATGTGAATTGGAATTATCATACTAACAATCAATTGCTCTGGAGATGGATAAACCAGTCTGTGGGATCTGTTTCTTGAAGCTTCAACTTCAATTGACTGAGTATGTGAAGTCATTTTATTTTGAATCAAATGTCAGTATCAAATCATTTTTGTTTGGAATAATATAATTCCCATAGTAACTTTTTTCTTTACACAAATTGCACATGTATCCTCACGGTCCAAGAAGTTCCGAGAGCTGTGATTATACCACTTCTGAGGTTGTTTGTGGTAGAATGTTTGCACTATGCCCTCACCCATTTCCGATACAGCAATCCAGATATTTAATCCCACCACTCATATATCTTCAGTGTAGCGGTTGTTGCTAATACAGCAATATCAATAGACTTTGTAGCTGTACAATATTGTATTGATATTATCTTCATTATACTAGAGAAGTAAATACGAAGTGATAAAGATGACGATTTTCAATTTCAAGTTTAATATCAGTACCAATTACCATTTTCTTCATGTTCAATTAATTGAACATGTTCCCGGCTGCAGCTATAATAGTTAACAACAAGCAATAATGATGATTGGGTTTTGTCAATGTTTCAAAGCTCGGAGTTCTAGGGGTTAAAAAAACCAAACGGGAGGGTACAGTGATCGCGGGTACTGCGTAGCACACTAGAGACTCGAAATCCGGAATCACAGAAGTGAACAGAGGTTGGTGCCTAAGCTATTGATTGTTTTGTAGGCTAGAGAACGAGTAAGGAACAAACCTATCCTCCGCGAATCCAGCATCCATATATACAGTTAACGCGACCGTAGTCACCTTTGCTCACTCGTTCCGAAATACATCCTAACTCCACCCAACTATGTACGCAACCCTTTCAGTCCGCGGCCTACGCCATAACCCTCACGCCATATTTACAACGCAACCAACGAAACCTGATTCCAACCAACGAAACCTGATTCTTTCTAACCAAAACCTGATTTCCTTCGTATTCCAGTATCTGAACTATCGATCCATATTGCTTCCCCGATCTTCACTGGATACGACCGTGACAGGTTTCATCTGAAAACGAATTTTCACAAAAATTTTCAGTTCAGATGGTAACTGGTTTTTTAGTCAAGTCACCCAGATTGTTTTTCCGTCTAGAGAATGACGTTATTTACAATATCCCACCTTCAGTCACAGTTCTGAAAAATAATTGGTGTACAGTTCTGAACCCAACCGCTGTCAATGGATGGGTGCATTGACCATGTATACACTTCGTTATTTCTTGGCATCAATATCCGCCCATGCATAGGTGCACATTCAGATTGCCATTTCCATTAAAATTTAATCATCGCAATTCCATCAGCCCCAGAACAGATACATTCATTCCATATACATCCCGAAACTCAACCATACATACCATATTCATGAAAATACAATGTTCTTCAAAGCTCTGAGCTGCTTTCCACAATCTTTTGCCCCAAATGATCTTTTCAATGCTTTCTTGATTGGAAATTTTCACTTCTTTTGGCTTTTTTCACTGCAGTGGCCAATGCGCGGCAGTGGCTGTTTCAGTGTGAAATATTTTCAAGTGCAGAATAATTTCGGGGCAAGTTGCAACTTGTCTATGGATGAAGCACAGCTGTTCATGTCAAGATGTCATTTGCAGTAATGCAGCTTGATTTTTGAACTCTCAGAATATGACCTTCACCATTCATGGCGAGTATCGAGAGGATTCCATCACTCATAAATGCAAGGCATCTTCAACTGACGAATATATACTTATATGGCAGATATAATGAGTTCTTGAACATCAACTCACTTGGGCAATTGTTAGTTTTTATTTATAAATCATAATGACTCTATACTTTTAAAAGCAGTTTATTTCCAAGACCTAACTCCACAATAAACTTTGGCACCCACATATGCAATTTCACTGTGATGATTTCATGATCTGCAATGGCATTAGTATTGACAATTTTGTTCAACCGAGTTTCTGTCAAGTGAGAAATTTCCTAAGTCTTAGATAACATGTAGTTCAACTCGGAAGATATCAACAACCCACATCATGAGCAAGAGATGATATACTCTAATAATTGATCCACAATAGTTAAGTAAATAGTGATGGGTTAATGGTGAAACCTGAAAACATTGGGTTATCAGATCTCTCAAACAAATTTGCCATGAGATTGAACAACTTGATTTTCATGGTAATTGGAGTGGAATGAGTGTGTGCCGGATCAGGCATCCCAACGATCCAGGGTGACAACAGTCTTTGGCACCCTGCCCTTGCCGTCGTGTCCCGGGCAAAATATAAGTGCTCTGGTCCCTCAAGGGCTGAGATCTGCTGCACTGAGGCCCCAACAGGTATATACAGGGGACCAATAGCTACCGATCCTGGATATTGTACTAAAAATGAGCTTGTATCCAGCTGTATTTCCGGCGGTGTGTTCGAACTTCTTTCTAGTTTGCCTAAAGATTTCAACCCAATTGGGGGAGATGACGCGAATAATGGCATCGATTACTCACTGTGGAATACTAGACTATGATGATCGGAATTCCGCCTTTCAAACTGAAGATGTATGACCATTTGTACCCATCCTGCAAGACTGCAGGGCCCTGTAGTACATTCCATCAGCACAGATTTTATCCTGTGTTCAAACAGTCCAAAATTTGTTACCCTGAAATTTCTAGTCACTGGCCGGTCAGCGCCTTGTCCGGACTGGACAGAAAATTGCAATACCTTTATCTGATTACTAGTCTTGAGTCCCTACATCAGTATATTATAATGAGTGACTGTCTACATGACTATCATGAACATCGCGGTAATAGTGATTGCCTTACGATAGTTTGTGATACCGCCGCTCAAGGATGGTATGTTGAACTACACTATTGAGTTCAGTCTGTATGTTACTAGCAGGCCGGCTACATGATAATCATTAGTCTAAGCTGCTCCACTAGACAAAGCATGTACTTTGGATATGGGCCAGAACTAGAGTTTTGTTTTCAGACGAGCAATTCTTGCCTCTGTGCTGGCGGCCAATCCGTGAGTTTACCATGCCACATAATATTGAAGATATTACACCAGGTTTATGTGCATGACAGCATGAAAGTAGAACTGCCGGATAGAAAATAAACAGCATTTGCTTGTGAAAAGGCTAAAAGTTTGTCATATATTCTGTTCTAGTCAGTTTGTGGAGGATGTTGCTCCGTGGAGTGACCGGTCAACCCATGGAATAACTGGGCTTCATGAACTGACCGGTCACTTCATGGAGTCTACCACAATTCCGTGAACTGACCAGTCACTTCATGGAGCCATGGCTGGACAGACAAAAATGACACAATGTCGGTCTAATTAAGTCTGCGAATATTTGTCCAATCACAAAGAGATATATATATGTAACATGCACAATACATTG
>WHVE01000807.1:0-57083 GCA_015178995.1 Trichophaea hybrida
TTTGGAATAATGGGATTCATACCGCAGAATAACGGGAAAGGTATACTGCCAACCCGCTCCTGCTACTCTTTCTCCATTGAAGTTTTTGACTATTTTTGGTTCCGTTCGAGTCATTAATGGAACACCATGTGAATCGGTCTACTGCTTAGACATCATACGTGTATCGCACCCGGTATCTAGAAGAACCCTTACAGGGACATTCTTCTTGTCTCAAAAGCTTGCAAACATGCGTACTGTGGGTCTCGTCCCTGTCCTAGGCTCAGGTGGGAGTTGTTTTGTTTTCTTGGGTACAGGATGAGGTGCGCTGGCCGCAGCCTTGCGTTTTTGATTCTTTCGTGTAGAAACCATGATGAACTGCCTCTCGACACAGCTCCAGCCCAAACAGGTCGTGATTGTTGTATTATTTGATGCGTGGGCGAATGAGTTTTTGAATGAGTATAATCAAGTTCGAAGTGAATGTGTTGTCACGCTTGGATGCTATATGACCTGCATATTTCGAGTACTAAACTCATCCTCAGGCACCTTTTCTTAAACAGCAAAAAAAAGACAGTTTATTATTATCGAAAACCTATAAGAAATACCAATGACCGCACTGGCAAGAAAACCCAAAAGAAATAAGGATATCTGTATCCCTAAATACAAAACATAGAGGTGTCTGTACCTCAAAATAACATAAGAAAGATGGCAATCTCGTATAACAAAGGAAAGACAAAAGAAACTCGTTTCAGTAGTCAATCTCCATACTATCAGAGTTAACCTCATACAGCACATGAGAGCTAGAGGCTGCTGCTGGCGGTTTCGTGATTCGATCAGCCAGACTCCTTGGTTTGACCTTGGGAGAAGAGGTGGTTATCTCTGGCATCGAAGTTTCCACCTTAGGCTTTCTCTTTTTCTTGCTGGACGAAACTTTGATAGCATTCTTGCAGAAGACGCATCGATGCTCTGTAGGACTGCAACGTTTACATTCGTTACGCTTGGCTCTTGCTTTCAACAAAGATTCCGAAATGCCTTTCACGGCTTCGCCTTTGTCCGTGTTGACAGGCTTAGAACCCTTCTTTTCAGTTCGAGGTTTCTTGGAGTCCGAATTCTTTTCAGGATTCTTCTTTCCTTGATTCCCCTTATGATCTCCATCAACATTACACGTCCTCTTATTGTCCTTCTTGACTTTGGGCTTGCGATCGTTGTGATGGTGCTTGTTCTTTTCTTGCAGTCGTCCCTCATAAGCACAGCTGACTTGTCGGAGCAGCAGTGCAAATTCTGCATCATTGTTCGGTGTAAGCTTCGAAAAGGATAGTCAATCCTTGATGTCCTCGTTGAAACCGCTGTGCTGCGCTTCTCGCCATGCAATGCTGGATAAGCAGACTTGGTAGTTCAAGGCTTCCATCCTTACAATGTAATCCTGAATATCCCCCTTGTACTGCAAATCCTTCATTTTTCGGAGGTTTTCCTTTTCCTCCTCCGTGTCGATGAATCGCTCCTCCATACTGCTGACAAACACTGCCCAGGTATCGACTTGAAAATGTTTTTTCATCTGGTCTTCGCGATTGTTGTACCAAGCCAGTGCCTTTTCCCACAAAATACTTCCAACGAAGATGATCTTATCGTCATCGTCAAAATAATTGTCCTTGAAGTACTTAAGATATCTCTCCACCCCACAAATCTATCAGCGGTAGGACTCTGTCTTGTCCGTCGGATCGCCTTTGAATTTCTCAGGAAGCTCAATCTTTTGCTTCCATCCTGGGTTCGGTGCTCTTGGTGGACGCGGAAGTGCTTGCGGAGGTGCTGGTGGAGGTGCTGGTGGTTCCGAAGTTTGTTCACTGTAGTTCGTTCTTTCTGGAGGTGGGAGAGGTGGAAGATCATCTTCCCCACAATCAGAGAAGCTTGAGCTACTCGAGCTGAAGCTGGAAGACTCGGAGCCACTCGGTGGATCTCCTCGAATTCCTTCTGCACCGTCTCTGTTGCCCTTGGGCCCCAGAGTCATAGCTTCCCTGATCCAACTTCCAGCGCCATCCGTAGTGGCATATCGAACGCGGAATCCCTTGCCATCGGGCTTGGTATCTCCTTCTTTTGGTGTCAATACTGACCTAGCAAGGGAGCGAACTGATTTCTTCATTCTTTCATCCGAGAGATTCGTTGGCAAGGCTGTAGTGAATTCTTTGAATTTCCGCTCGAAATCTTTTTTCATCCTTTGCTCCGATGCCTTCCTTTCCCTCTCTGCATTATCCGCCTTTTTCTGTGCTTCCTTCTGTGCATCTTGCAACTTCTTTGACTCTGCTCAAGCCTTGACATATAATCCAGACATTTTTTCGCTATCCTCTTTTGCTTTGAGCTGGATGGTCGCGAGTTCTTGAGATTGATGGAACACTTGGAGGGCTAGATGTTCTTGGGATCGTTCCCTATTATCGAGCATGGTTGAGAGGGTGTTCCAGGCGTTTCCAGAAAGTTGAATCTGCTCACTGAGAGCCAATCGAAGCTCTTCGTAGGATTCGGTGGATTGGCCTTCATCACAGCAAAGGCTGCTTGGATGTTAGCCGCAAATACTTGGGATTGGATAACTATATTGGAGGGCTTCGATAATTGAGCCCTTTCCATCTTTTCCACCCCCTGGCAGATGGCATCATATATCTCGTTCTGCCTAATGATGAGCTCTTCGTAAGCTTGGGCCAATTCTGGGAGGGCCATTTGTATCTTGCAATTCTTCTCCCTTGCTTCCTGAATCAGTTCGTCCATTCGTCCTAACTCCCTGCTGATTGCATCCAAAAGCTGAATAATCCAGTCTGGAATGTTGCTCTTCGTAATATGCTGGTATTGCATCACCTGCTCATCCTTATCGCTGGATAGAATCAAACCATTTTCTCTTCTCACCATGGTGTAGGCTTCCTCCATCTGGGTATCCGATCCAGCTCCGCTTCCGGTCAGTACCGTTGTACCAGAAAGCGTCCGTTCGATAGGTAAATAAGGTAATGAGCCTCAGCTTCTCGCTGTAGCTGCTTCGATGAATCGTAGTCTGGATGTTCGGAGGTGTACAACGAGTGTGGTGATTCCTGGAACCACGAACGTAGAAATTGGTATAAAAACATAGAGGGTACTGATTCCGATGATAATGAGGAAATGTCCGCAGTCAAAGATGGCATCAAGATCGCTTGATGTGTGTATATGTGGGTAGATGGGTAGAAAAGAATACCTTCCGTGGAAGTATTTCTTTGCTAACAATATAATGTGACACCAGGAGTGTCACTCCAGGTTTACACGGTCAAAGCAGTATCCGTACTTAATTCGGGACTGCTTCGGAGGTAGGTTTGGAGCATTACTCGCGATGTGGAAATCACTAAAAGGTTCTGAACGAAAAGAATAGGCTTTGTAAATGCGTATATTGTTAAGGCTTGTTTTCCTCACTGAGAATGTTGATTGTGATGATTATGCCTTTCTACCCTCGAAGAACTCAGAGGTCTTTATACCTCTTTCTTCGCTTTCTAACAAATACTTCTAACTACGCATTTCTCTAGAGCTCCAGTACCTAACATCCGAACCAATTTCCCTCGCAACTACCGCAGGCCTCCATCTCCCGATCCTTGTATCGTCTTTACCTTCATTGGATTATAATCGGACCATTGGTATCCTTTATGACATCAGCCCCACGGCTTCTGCCTTCGGACCGGTGGTATCCTTTCTTTCTAGCGACCTCCAGGCGAATAGTCTTTGTTCGATAGAGAGTAGCTTCGTTGTTCAGAGCGGTGGATTCTCCAGCTTTGGTAGAGAGTAGCTTCACTGTTCGGGGCGGTGAATTCTCTAGCTTCGCCTAGCAGAGAGTAGCATCGCTGACTCTGAGCGGTGCTTTCTCTAGCTGCGTCTAGTAGAGAGTAGCGTCACTTACTCGGAGCGGTGCTTACTGTAGCTTCATCCAGTAGAGAGTAGCTGTGCTTACATGGAGCGGTGCTTTCTCTAGCTTTCGTTGTTTGGGGTGGTGTGTTCTCTAGCTTTACTCGTCGGAGTGGTAGCTTCGTTCAGTAGAGAGTAGCGTCACTATTCGGAGCGATGCATTCTCTAGCTTCATGGTTCGGAGCGGTGCGTTCTCTAGCTTCGTCTGCCGGAGAGTAGCTTCGCTATTCGGAGCGGTGCTTTCTCTAGATTCGCTCTGCACTCCGAGACGAGTGATAGCCGATGACATCTCAATCGGGCACGTCGCGGGTGATCGTGTGTGTCCCCGCTCCGAGGGTATTATGCTAGGTATAACACAGAGTGCCGATGGCGCAGGTGTTTCATAGTTTCATATGGAACAAGCACAAAAGGCAATATTGACGTTTTTGACTAATGTTGGGAGAGTTACGGAGGCCTATGGAGCGGACGGGCAGGGAATGAAGAGGGTAGAAAAGATGTATTTAGTTTGAAGAAGTGGAGACAGAGAAAGGGATGATATGACTTTGCTCAAAGAGACAAGATGGGACATGTGACGGTCACACTGGAGAAGTATCGCGGAAAAGGTTAGATTATGTCATGGCCGCAAGCGGCCGAATACAGTACGATTCAAACAAAAAGCATCAGACCATTCTAAAAACATCTCATAATCACCGAGACCTCCGTCAGCAAACTCAAGTTGCAATAAATCTCATCAAGGATAGTGGACTGGCAATACCTTATCAGCTATTGCTGCACTTCGTCGCTTTGCAAATACCGCCCAAACTGCACTTAGCACCGCTCAGATAAAAACAATCGTAGCTGAGGATATCAAGAAGCGGTACAATGGAAAAACAGCAGCCAAAACCGATAGACGGGTAATCACCAAAGCTCGGATGATTACCGCTGAGGAAGTAATTAAATTGCGCAATGCAAAATTGGAAAAGGAACGGCTTGCCTATGAGAAGGCCATCGCAAAAAAAACCCGGCAGCCTAAAGTACCCAAGCAAGCCCGCAAGGTAAGTATCTCTTTCAATCCTACCAAATATAGCTTTTGTTAATAGAATACAGAAACAAGCTGCAGTCACAATTAGTACTGAAGTTGAGGGGGCAGCCGCAGTGTTCCTTAGCGGCCCGGCCGGCCTTAGCGATGGCTTTTAAATCAGGGCCGGGCCGGGCCTGCAGGCTTTTCCGGCCGGCCGGGCGGCTTTTTCTTGGCGGCCGGGCGGCTTTTTTCTTGGCGGCCGGACGGCCGGCCTGCAGGCTTTATATAAGTTCAATAGAACAAGAATAAACATATTTTGTTTAAATGACACCCATTGCTGCTGCCTAAAGTCCTAAACTAAGAAAACCTCCAAAGTAAACTCAACCATGGTCTATCATAAGTTCATAACCCTGCCATCTGCCCATCACTGTAGTCCAAGACTCCAAATATCCACCTATTCCTTGCAGGCTTTTCATATATCTGCAGGCCGGCCCAGGCTCATTAAATCACGTGCAGGCCGGCTTTTGGTTCAAGCCGGGCCGGGCCGCCGTTAGCGCAGGCTTTCAGAATGGAGGCCGGGCCGCTTCGAAACACTGGGCGGCCGATAATAAGGATTCTTTTCCAGAATCCGAGTTGGAGAATATCCTTCCCAATTACCATCCTATAGTACAGCAATACTTAATACTCCTTCCAATCCAAATCCAAGACTTCCAGATAGACCACTGGAGATGACATTGCGAAATCGGAGGCCAGCTGCCTTATAGTTGGGTAAATAGCGGGGTAATCTAGTACTAGTGGCAATGGCTTCTAGTAGAAGTTAGTGGAAATGGTTATCAAAGGGTTTCATTCTTTTATACTCAAGGACATCTTTTCCTCTTCTTTGTCATGTAGAGCAACTCTCTTTCAAGTTTGGCGATGATCGGACTAGTGGTGGTGGTGAAATCAAGAGAATAGTCTTCTTTGTGGGCATATTTTCAGCAATGATTCCACCAGTCCGGACGGACCCGGTCTGGGGTAGGGCTCAGTCCGGTCCGGTCCCACCGGAAGGTCGGACTGGACCGGGCCCCAGACTGGCAGTCTTGGACTGGACGGGCTTGGTCTGGACCAGTCCAAACAAGATAATATTTATCAATTTCAAAGTAGATCCGAAAAACTAAAGAAGTGAGACAGTAATCCCTGGAACCCTAACTCAGACACAACCCGACGGAAGATCAGCAGCCAAGGCCCAGTGGGAGCTCTGGAAGAAGGTGGGAAAGGCAACGGGCTGGAAAGCTGGCCGATGCCGGCGGGCACAGGTGTCGAAGCTATTTTCCATGGAGATATGTGACATGGCGGTGATGGACTTCCTGGCAGCCATGGACGTCGGGAAGTTCCCGCCGGGGTGACGCATGGAGGCCGGAGCGGCCAGTCTGTCTTTTCTCTTCCTCTTCCTCTTTCTTTTGTCGGCAGGGATGAAGGGTAGTAGGTGGGAGCTCCGCCATCAAACCAGCTCGCCCGGAGGCGGAGGGAATAAGGGCCTGTCATACTCTAGCTAGAGTAAATACAGTATGAACAAACAACAACAATAACTCAGACACAACGTCACTTCATAACAACCACCCGCTGCGAGCAATCACTATGAACCAACCCCCCACTGCTAGCAAGCACCACCACGAGGAACCCAACCATACCAAATGTTGAGAGCAAAAGAGAATGAAAAACTATAGACTTATATACGAAAGAGAGAGAAGGAAAACTCAATGCCGATTGCCAAAGCCGGAGCCCAATGCCGAGTACCAGTGCCGAGCCCTCCTCCTCGCCATGGGGGCAGGCGGGGCCAATGGGGGCCGTAAGCCTCCGGCCTCATGCCCGAGCCGGCCAGCACCGAATACTAGGGAAGCCACCGGGCCAAATCCCTAGTCAACTCCAAACGAGTAGTGAGTGGCAAGTGGCATGTGATGAGGGGTGAGATGTGCATTGTGACTTGTGAATGGCAAGATGAGTCTACATGTATGAGTATATGTGTATGAGTCTATTTGTTGACTCAGTGTATCAGTAACTCCCAGCGTATTCGGGCCGATTCGGCCCGAGTGGACTGGTCCAAAGCAGTCCAGGCCAGTTCAGTCCAGGTCCCAAAAAATTGGGGATTGGTCCGATCCCGGTCCAAAAATTTCTTGGACTGGACCTGGACTAGACTGGACGGTTCCAGTCCGGACTGGTCCATTGCTGGACTGGTGGAATCATTGATTTTCAGACAGCCGAGATCCCTGTCACAGCCGACTTCCGGGTAACTTACGTTATGGTATAAACCCCGCGATCTCTGCTCCCGGACCAGTGAACTGCACTGAACTGCCTTGAATCAACTATCTAACAAACTAGATTACCACGTCCAACCAGTTTACAGCATCTTGGGAAAGCCCCTTTAACATCCATCAACAATACCACTGCAATCTTTTCTCCTCCCCATGCTTCTTCCACCTCCTGAATCATCAAGGGTAGTAGGTGGGAGCTCCGCCATCTAACCGGCTCGCCCGGAGGCGGAGGTGTTAAGGGTCCTGTCATACTCTAGCTAGAGTAAATACAGTATGAATAAACAACAACAACAACCTCCTGAATCATCCTTGCAACTGCATCTGTTGCCAACCTTCTTTGTCTGCATCTGAATTGGCCATCGTGTTGTAGCCCTTCTCTTCGCATTTCTCTGATATCACTGTTGCTACCACTTTTTCGACAACCTTTCCCAAGCAGTTTTGTAGTGCTATAACCCTGTATGCCTTTGGTTCGTGATAATCCTTTTTTCCTGGCTTGGGTATGGAGGTCTGGCGCCATGTGCCATAATGATTCATGATTCATAGATCTTGTAAGTCAACAACCACGTCAGCTGTTGACAAACGGGCACCGGCAATCGGCTTTGAGGGGTAGTGTGAATAAGGAGCTAGGATTTCTCGGTTAGACACTTGTTGAGGATCGTTGTAGCTCATGCTGAGGCTCTTAAAGAGGCTATTGTTGAGGCTCTTGTTTATATCTTATCCAAGAATCATCACATGATCCGTTAACTCTTGGGCTGTAGTACAACTGCCAAGCCACTACTTACTACTGCTATCTCTGTAACCTGATCGCTAAACTTGCCACCGTCATCGATTTCACTACCTGCCGCCACCATCGTCATCACCACCCTTCTCTTCCTCCACCTCCTTCTTCTCACCGTTCCTACCGACATTACCTCGTGCACGGCTTGCTGCGCTACGAGTTCACTTCTTTGCTAACTCAAGTAAGCTTCGAAGCTTCATAGATGTCGCACTAACTCTTGGAACTATAACGACAGCTATGGAAACCACTCTCCAAGCTCAGATATGGGGTGCCTTGACAATGGTCTCCATTACAGATTCAATAGATCGCATCCAGCGCAAACAGCTTGACTACTCACTGCCGAGTACAGCACCTCATGACGCTCATCGGGTATTGAAGTTGGTTCAGGCTGTTGCTCTAATCGCTGCCAATGGTCCGACGTGGCAGTCGGTGTCGGCAGCAGCTTTTGAGCTGCAACGAGACCACTTGAGTGAGGTTCCCGAACTTGTTATTAGGATTGCTCAGAGTGGGTATTTGAATGACAACGCTTTGGAATCTTTGAATTCCATCTTATCGCAAGTCACTTCGTTTGTGCAGGGCACAGAAGGTTTAAAATGGCGCGGTAAGGCTCAATATCCGGGCATCCTTTAATAAAAATTTTTACTAATTGGTCCTCTCAGCCATGTCAAAGCGAAGGGAGTCCCAAACCGAGGCTCAGAATGCCATCGTGAAAAAATTTGTTTTCAACGATTTACTCCAGAACATCACTATGTACAACGATGCAAAAATCACCGGGCTAATTAATAACCGTGGTCGACAATTTCGAGATTGTTGGTTGAAGATACAGACTCTATCGCCTGCGACTGCGTTGAAGTTTGAAGACCAGATGGAAGGTATTATTACTGGTTTCCAGAACTTAGCGATAACAGCTAGCGCTTTCCGAAGGGGAGTCTGCCTCGCTGGCATTGTTATGAGGAGCGTCAAGATTCTGCGCAGTGACCATTTGCAAGAGTTGGAAGACGCATGGAGATTGGTTATCAAGGATTGGCCAGCAGGTACCATTAGTGCCTCCCCCACCTGCGACATTGACGATTCTGAAAACACCAACGGGAGGGATGAGGATCCAGACGACGATTCTGAAATCACCGACGACAGGGAGGAGGATCTAGACGACGACGACGACGACGACATCATGACCCTTGATAGCGAGCGCACCACCCCACGGCCGAAGTGCCTGATCATCCGTGTTCTCATCAAGTTAGCACGCTACTGCAACGCAGGGACATCCATTGTGTGGGGCTTGCTTCGCCTCTCCCGAAATATGAAGGCTTCTCTTTCAATTCGGATTTTGGGTGTTGAATCAGACAGCAATAGTCAAAGAGCAGCTTCAGCATTGTCTGTTGGTGTGGTCAAGGATGGCGGTGATGGGTTTCTGAGGAAGCTGCATGTCTCGCTTCTGCATGAACAATCTAAGCAAAGCCTCAATGCGCGATGGGACAAGATGGCTTCGTCGAGCCTTCTATATGTTCACGCAGAATTAAAGCTTGCGATGTTTTATTTGGCTCATCCCGAACGTCTTCCGCTGTATGGCATTTTGGGGATCTCGAAGAAGACTTGTTTCGCTTGCAACGAATACTTGAAGTGAGTATGGGGTTTACATCCATCTCTTTATCTCTTACTCACTAGTGCAGGTTACTCCAGAGGCCTGACAGTTCTCGATATGATACAGCCCTTACCGGCGAACCGCTTCTATTCTTCTATTCTGGCTCCCATCAACGTGCGTACAATTCTTGGAGGCTTCCTGATTTACCTTTCGGCAACACCTTGTCACCCGAAGAGCAAGATACAGTAAGGCGACGCATGCAGTATGTTGGCGAAGATGTTGCCCGCAGCCTAGGTGATATGGCCAGGCAGTTGGTTGAATCCCATTTCGGGCACCGTGATGCAGACTCCGAGTCATCTGGGCATTCCGAGGACGAAATCGATGACCCCAATTCGGACTCGTACGTCGACGACTCAATAGTGAACCTTGATCTGCAGTTCAATGACCCACTACCTAATCAAATGGACAAGAGGCTGGTCTAGAGAATGGGAGAGTAAAAGCTAAATCAGGTTGTTTTCATACTCGACCATTGCCTGTATCACACTAATAGATCATTTTTCTCGCGATTTTCTCGCGATACACCTTTTTTCTAAGATAAAACCAAAATAAATGCTTGTGCTGAAAAGTAAATACAAATCATGACTAGTAGTACAATGCTTAAGTATTCGCGTAGAGAATTTAAAATCTAGGAGCGAAAACCATTAGTTAGATGATCGAGCTGGGCTGACCTTCGGCTGGCTGGACGCGATCGAGCTGGTCTGGGATCTCAGCTGGCTTGACTCGATTGAGCCGAAATGGCTCTAGGATGGCTGGACGCGATCCAGTAGGGCTGGCTCTCGGCTGGCTAGGTGTATACTCAGTGAATACTCTGCACCCATATATTCCCACGCATGTATGCGCACTCAGCTGGCCATATCCAGCTGAATTAATCAATGCAATTGCATTCAGCCCAGCGCAACATGTGCATTCAGCCACATCGCAAAACTCGACCGTACTTTGAAAGTTCCTGAAAGCACTATGTGCATTCAGGCTTTCAGCTGCTTTCCACACACTTTTGCTGCAAATGCTCTTTTGCGCCCTTTCAGGCTTGGAGATTATCACTTCTTTTTGCATCTTTCGCTGCGGTGGCTCTTTCGCTGCAGTGGCCCTTTCGCTGCAGTGGCTCTTTCGCTACAAAACCACTTTCGCTGTAGAACCTCTTTCGCACTAGATTCGGCTGGTCTATCGAAGATACGTAGCCAGTGTTCCGAAGCGGTCAGGCCGGCCGCCGGCCGGACTGCAGATCCGTAGACCGGTCAGATACAGGCCACCCAAATGACGACCGCCTCTGACCTGGGCCGGCCCAGGCCATCTCCCATGAAACATGGGCCGACCTGCAGATATCTACAGATTTGGGTAAGTTATTATGTAGCCAGCGGAAGCCTGCATAAATCTGTAGAAGCCTATATAAATCTTTAGATTGGGCAAGTTTAAACAAATAGTTGCTGCGAAGCACAGTATTATTGCATATACGACCTGCTTCAGCCTGTATAGACCTTCGTTAGCCTGCATATAGCTGCCAATATCTGCCGAATCTGGCGGTTTTAAGTACACCAACGTATTTTGGATACAGAATAAAAAGCCTTGCGATTCCCCAGCAGGATTTGGTTTTCATCAAGAGATTAACACCGCTCATCGATTCACTGCAATATGTCCTTTGCTAGCACCTTTCCAGACAAGAACTTCGATGAGTTTACCACTGATGAGAATTTCGATAGTCACCAGGAAACTGAGTCGATAAGGTCCGTGAGGTAGATGAACTGCTCAAGGCCTTGGAGAAGCGGCAAGTCCATATTTGAGCATAAGAAGTGGCTGTGTTTGGGTTAGAGAAATAGTGGTGGAGGACATTGTCACATTGATGGTTAACAATATTTGTAACGAGTTTCTTTTATTTTTTTAAACATTTTGTACCACAATTTTTTGTATTAGCTAGTAGCACCATCGACCGCCAGATATCTACAGTCCGGTCAGATCAAATCTGCCAGATCGGCGGCCGGCCTCGGTCAAAATTTTTGTGGCCGGCCTTGGCACAGACCAGCACAGATCATGCTCAGATCTGACCGGACTGACCGCTTCGGAACACTGTACGTAGCTGGTCTTTTGAAGTGGTCCTTTGCGGTGATGCAGCTAGTCTTTTGCACCCTCCCACAGCGACCTTCACCGCTCATTGCGAATATCGGGAGGATTCCCCAGGCCACGAATGTAAGTCGTCAACCGAGAAGTATGTTCTAGTCAGTTCACGGAGTCCCGCCTTCGGTGAATGAACCAGTCAGTTCACGGATCCGTGAACTGACCATTGTTAATTATGCTCAACCAACATTAACAATTACTCAGATTACAAAGTTAGTGGAAAAGCATCAATTTTCGGCGTTTTTTGGGTGTGTTTTTAAAGCTGCTCTATCAATTTTAAAGATATCACAAATCAAAGACTGGGAGTTGAAAGAGCAATGTATTTTGCATGTTTCATTTATACATCTCTTGGTGATTGGACAAATACTCGCAGACTTAATTGGACCGAGCTTTTGTCATTTTTGTCAGTGCCGCCATGGCTCCGTGAAGTGACTGGTCAGTTCACGGAGTTGTGGTAGACTCCATGGACTGACTGGTTAGTTCACGGAGCCTAGTTACTCCGCGGGTTGACTGGTCACTGCGCGGACTGACATCCTCCGTGAACTGACTAGAACAAACTCCATGAGGTGACCGGTCAGTTCATGGAGCCCAGGCACTCCGCGGGTTGACCAGTCACTGCGCGGACTGACATCCTCCGTGAACTGACTAGAACAGAAGGTACAACTTGGATGCAAGGAGGGCTTGGCGGACACAACGGGCTCACACAGCGGAAGTGCCGGGAAAAAATGGAATTATCTGTTAATCTAGTTAGAGTGAATACACTATGAATAAACAACAACAAGACTTCAAATAGATACAAGGAATCACAGTTGGATTTTTTCAGATTATCCTGAATAATGTATGAGACATAAATAAAAGTAACTTCACTGCTTAATATGAAATTTTTTCAAGACATCCAGCGCAACGAGAGAGCCTCTGTCAATAACAAAATTCGTGGCAAACGAGCAACATTCTTGCTATGTGTTAAAATTGAATGCAACTACACAACCAAAAGGAACCGTAAAGAAATATCACAAAAGAAACCTGAGACAGACCAAAAAAAAAATAAACCACCGACCAACCAAGAACCAATCCTCATGTACTCCATATCGTTGTAATTGTGTCCTTGACCGTCATGCGGCATTAAGGAGTGCTCGTTTAAATGATTGTGGTATATGAATCCTCAATTTCGTCTACTCCTCTGAACTTCACGAGTTCGAAGGGGTGTTTTCTGGTGTCCGGGTGCCCCCCAACCCTTGTGTTGCTCGCAATAAACGCACTAGTTTTAGCCCTTCGCTCTTTCTTGACTAGGAAACCTGCTTCTCCAGCTCTTCACCCTCTTTCCACCGCCCCTGGTTTTTGAGTACTAACGCAAGGTGGGAGATGCTCTGAGCTGTATAAGGATGTTGTAGACCAAATTCTTTCTTTCTTGCCTCCATCACCTGCGCACCCAACACTTCTGCTTCTCTCCACCTACCTTGATTACTATATACCCATGCGAGGTTTGCCATACTCATTAAGGTATCAGGATGATCATAGCCGAAGACTCTTTCCATTGTTTCCACCACCTCTTTTCCAAACTTCTCTGCTGTATCTAGCGGCCCGTAATCGCGGTATATCACGGCAAGGTTATATTTGCTTGACAGGGTGTCCAGATGCTCATCGCCCAGCACTCTCCGTCTAGTTTCGAAAATATGCTGTTCCAGCTCTTGACTGTCCTTCCATTGACCCTGGTCGGCATACGTCCGTGCGAGGATGGTCATACTTCTCAAAGTATCTAGGTGCTCCTGTCCGAGTACCCTCATTCTTATCTGCAATAGCTTCTCTCCCAACTCCTGGGCTTCTTTCCACTTCCCCTGATCGTTGTACGTTCGAATTAGATCGGCCATGCTCATCATCGTGATTGGATCCTCGCTTCCGAATACTCTCTCCCTTGTCTCCGTGAGTTGCACGCCCACTACCTCTGCTTCTTTCCATCTCTCTTGGCCTCCGTACGTCCATATAAGATTGGCCATACTTATCAAGGTGTCTGGATGCTCATGTCCGAGTATTTTTATTCTTGTCTGTAATAGGTTCTCTCCTAGCTCCTCGGCTTCTGTCCACTTCCCCTGCTCATTATACGTTCGCATTAGATCGGCCATGCTCATCATCGTGATTGGATCCTCGCTTCCGAATACTCTCTCCCTTGTCTCCGTGAGTTGCACGCCCAGTTCCTCCGCTTCTTGCCATCTCTCTTGGCCTCTGTACGTCCATATAAGATCGGCCATGCTAATTAAGGTGTCTGGATGCTCATGCCCAAGTACTCTCGCTCTTGTCTGCAATAGCTGTTTCCCCAACTCCTCTGCTTCTTTCCACTTCCCCTGCTCGTTGTACGTTCGCATTAGATCGGCCATGCTCATCATCGTGATTGGGTCCTCGCTTCCGAATACTCTCGCCCTTGTCTCCGTGAGTTGCACGCCCAGCACCTCCGCTTCTTTCCATCTCTCTTGGCCTCTGTACGTCCATATAAGATTGGCCATGCTAATTAAGGTGTCTGGATGCTCATGCCCAAGTACTCTCGCTCTTGTCTGCAATAGCTGCTTCCCCAGCTCCTCGGCTTCTTTCCACTTCCCCTGCTCGTTGTACGTTCGCATTAGATCGGCCATGCTCATCATCGTGATTGGATCCTCGCTTCCGAATACTCTCTCCCTTGTCTCCGTGAGTTGCACGCCCAGTACCTCTGCTTCTTTCCATCTCTCTAGGCCTCTGTACGTCCATATAAGATTGGCCATGCTAATTAAAGTATCTGGATGCTCTTGACCTTGCACTCTCTTTCTTATGTCTACAACTTGCTCTGCTAATGTCACCGCATCTTCCCACCTACTTTGGTTGTTGTATGCCCATACAAGCCCGTCAATGCTGATTAAAGTATCTGGATGTTCGTGGCCAAGTAACCTCTTCCTCGCCTCAATAATATACATCCACAGAATTTGCTCTTCTTTCCACTTCTCCTGGCTTGCATATATCTGCGCAAGGTTGGCCATGTTTGTCAAGGTGTCTGGGTGATCTTTGCCTAGTACACGTTTTGAGCTCTCGAGGACCTGCTCTCCTAGCTTTGCTGCAGTGTCCGATTGTCCCAGCTTGTTGTATGTCAAAGCAAGGTCAGATGTAGTGTTTAATGTATTGGGATGCTCTTTGCCGAGCACTCTCATCCTTGTCTTGACTCTCTGTTCTTCCAGTTCCTTTGTATCCTCCCATCGCCCCTGCCCCTTATATGTCCACAGAAGGTTATTGATGCTCATTAAAGTGTCTGGGTGTTCGTCTCCGAGTACTCTCTTTCTTATCCTTAAAACATGCTCATTCAGCTCTTCCGACTCTTTCCATCGACATTGCTTCTGGTACGTCGTTGCAAGATTGGCCATACTCTTTAAGGTATCTGGATGTGTTTCACCAAATAACTTCTTTGTTTTCTCTAGCTCCCACGTCCCTAGTATTTCAGCCTCTTTCCATCTCCCCTGATTGCAGTATATCAATGCAATGTTCGCTGTGCTCGTCAAGGTAGCAGGATGTTCGTTTCCGAGTGTCCTCTTTTTTACCTCCAAATTTTCCTTCTCCAGTTCTTCTGCTTCCATCCATCTTCCCTGATGGTTGTATATCAATGCAAGGTTGGTTGTGCTCTCCAAGGTAGAAGGATGTTCGCCGCCGAGTGTTCTCATTCTTATTTCCAAATTTCCCTTCTCCAGCACTTCCGCCTCCATCCATCTCCCCTGGTTATTGTATATCGTTGCAAGGTTGGTTGTGCTTGCCAGGGTTTCCGGATGTTCTTTTCCAAGCACGCTCTTTCTAGTCCTTAACGCTCTCTTCTCCAGCTCTTCTGCTTCCTCCCATCGTCCTTGCGCGTTGTATGTGGCCGAAAGGTTGCTCATACTTAATAAAACATCCGGGTGCTCTTCTCCAAGCACTCGCTGTCTTGTCCCCAGGACTTCGACTTGTAGTCTCTCCGCATCCTTCAATTGGCCCCGAGACATGTATGTCATTGCTAAGTCTTCTGTAGCATTTAAGGTATCCGGATGCTCTCCGCCAAGCACTTTCTTAGTCATATCCTTGACCTGTATATCGAGATCTTCTGCCTTCTCAAACATCCCACGGTTCCAAAGGGCGTTGGCGAGATTTCCCATGCTAGCTAAGGTATCTGGATGCTCTTGCCCGAGTACTCTCTTTCTTGTCTCTAGGACCGCGACTTCTAACAGCACCGCCTCCTCCCACCGCCCCTGTTCCCTATATGTCGATGCAAGATCGCTCGTGATTTTCATGGTCCTCAAGCTCTGAACACCATAGGTCTTTTCCGTAAACTTCAGAATCTTTTCCTGCAATGCTTGAGCATCAGTCCACTCCCCCAAACTCACGTGCGCTTTAATCACTTCTTGAATAGATCGAATGCAGTATGGATGATCAACATTGTACTCCTTTTTTATCTCATCTCTGATGCGTATTCTCAATGCTTTCGAGGCTATAAGATCACCTAGTTCGACGAGCAGATCACCGATAATTCTGTACAAGATCAACGGTATAAAGTGGAGTTCTCCAAACTCTCGTACCATATCGCTGACCTCTCGTTCATACTCCTTCCGCGCTTCTTTTAATTTTCCGCATGTTCGATATTCTTGGATGAGATTGATATGGTTGAGAAATCCTTCGCTCTCAAGATTTCGCATCCTCTCATTTTTCCAACCGACTTGGATCATTCTTTTCTCATCCTCAACGTCGGTGCGTGGTCTATTACTTCGATCCAGCCAAATATCGCGCTGAACATCTTCAGATTTTGCCCCGAATCCAATTTGATAGCAAAAGGCAATCTGGAATGCAATTCTTGGAGCAAAAGGCTGCGTCTGGTTTCTGGTATAGCTCTTTTCCAGGCAATCTCGAATGTGCATCCGTACGCGATAGTCGGCGTTCATGAAGTCGGCAAGGTTTAGGGCAACCTTTGATAATGTTACTCTCAGTCCAATTCTTGGAGCATTGTGGGGTAAAATTCATAATTACCCTGAAATCCCAAAGCGTTGTATTGGAAAGCTCGTCCGTTCTTGTATCTAACTGTCGTTCAGTAGGACGTTGTGATTCCGTTCTAAAGTTTTCAGTCGAAGCTGAGCATTTGGAATCAGTTATCGGTGGATACTAACCGTTGTTGACTGAGCAGATCCACCAATCTTCCAACATCAGACGCTCGGTCTTCATAGTTATGGGCAATAGATAATTTAAAAAATTCCTTCAGACGAACTTTTCGTTCACTGTTTAAACCTAGCACCGCTTCAAGGTGCTGGTGGACAACATCTACCATTTTATCTTCGTTTTTCAACCGCTCAAGCAATGTGAGTCCATGAATTGCAGGGGGCATATCAAACGAAATTGGCTCAGCTATTCCTTCCGTAGGTGCTGCCGCAATGTCTGACAAGCTGTTGCCAAACAATACCCAGAGACAGAGGATACCAAAGGAGTATATATCCATCTTTATGGCTTCAGGGACTTTGAATTCCTTCAAATGAGAATGCTCAGGGGCATTCCATGGCCTTGACTTTGGTAGTATTACCGTTCCAGCTTCACCTGCGGCCAGAGTGGAATACCCGAAATCAGCCACCTTGATCGTAGTGCCTGTACGATCCTTGAAAACTAGAATATTCTGTGGCTTAATATCTCCATGGATCACCCCTACGTATATATCAGCGGACATACTTTTTAATGACGTAGTTCTGTTAGAACAACAAACCATAAGCATGTAAATCCGCAATAGCACTCCCTATATTGTTGCAAATATTGAGCCGGTCATCAATCGACATGTTCATTCCTTCAGATATGCTCAGGAATTGTTTCAGATCCCACGCCGCTCTCTCGAGGACCAGCACAGGAACAATTTTCTGCGTTCCGGGCTTGATCTCCCAGCAAACCCCCTCGAGGTTCACAACGTTTGGGTGATTTTGAATAGGGGGCTGACTCAAAATCAACACTTCCGATAGCAGTGGTGTAAAGTACTCCTCCGAGTCTCCAGACCCGTGGAACCGTTTGAATGCGAAGCTTGATTCGTCACTGATAATTGACTGGTTTATCATCCCAGAACCACCCTGTCCAAGAGTACCGCGAGCAGGTTCCCACATAATGGGAAGGAAGTCAACTTTTAATTTCTGAACAATTGAAAGAAATCCAATTAGATCGTTTTGGACGCAGTCTTTGACAGGTTTCGCTGTTGCGGCACGGCGAGTAAAGAAACCGTCTGTATATGTTACTAGCGTGGATTTGGGTGTCGAAAACATGCTTTAAAATGTGGAGCGCAAAAGTTGTAATTCAAGCCTTGCGAATGCTAGAGTGCTGTACGTGGTTCTGGTATGTTTGTTCTGTCAACGCTGAAGTTAGAACTTAATATGATGACATTGTTGTACCGAACTTTCTCTCTCGACTGTCTTAATCTAAATGACACGTATGCAAGAACTTAAATACAAGCGGCTCTGCGCTGAAAACCTAACCCAAACCACGTGATGACGAACTCAACAAACCGCTCCAACAGACATTTGGTGCGCTAGGGTTAGGGTTAAATTACATACCGTGTAATGGTCCGTGATTGTTGTGAAGTATTAACTGTACTAAACGGGACGGATCCTATTAAATAATTCACCAGGGCGCACTGATCTTACGTCATAGTAAGCACATGTACTCGGATACAAGGGTATGTCGGGCGCGGTGATACAGGGCAAAAGAGCGCCCGACTTTTGAACCCCATACAACGAGAAATGCCAAGATCCACGTCTTTCACTATAAATCAAATATATTTATGAGAAAACTGCATAGAAGCATCTCTAATGACCTATTATCACTCTTTTCTCTATCAAAAATTCTCTCTATTGTTGTGGTGGCAGTGTAGAATTTCTGCATTTTATGAGGCGCAACGGCTTTTGGCACCCTCCGAGTACAGATGATATGAGGCATCAGTAATTTACCCCCATTCTTGTGTCTCGGTTGGCTCTTTAATTTTGATGTGTCAGATCATATATTATGTTCTAGTCAGTTCACGGAGAATGTCAGTCCGCGGAGTAACTAGTCAGTTCACGGAGCCCCACCTTCCGTGAACAAACCAGTCAGTTCACGGATCCGCGAACTGACCAGTACATATACTTGCTAATTGTACTAAATCAAAAATAATCATTACTCTGTACATCATCATCGTGATCCCTACGATCGCTCAACGTCCTGGTGCAATTATAATTATACTGTGCTCTATGCCATCATTTGCAACCGTCTCTTCTTCCCCCATAATTTCCTCGTCTTTCTCGGTAACCTCATCTTCCTCGAGGACCTCAGGCTCTTCCTCCTCAGTATCCAGTTCTGTCAAATCATTGCTCTCATCGGCGGTATCCTCAGCGGATATAGAATCAGTCCGCTCCCAAGCATCTCCTGGTGTACTGTGTTTTTGATGATGTCATTGCTCAGGTTGAGTGTTCCGTGCAAGATTGAAAGTTCCAGATGGAGCTGCAGAAGCTCCAGTATTCGTGCAATGTGTACCGCCCTCTCAGCCACGGCAATGAAGTGTGCAATCGACTTTCGCTTTGAAACACTTACAACGTACTGTAGCACAGTTTCCTTTACACCCACAGCGTACTTGAATGAGTTCTGCAGGGCACTGAAGGCGTGCAGCTTCCTGAACATAACTTCTCGATGGCTACCCTTCTTGAATGCCGGGATATGATGAGGAATCGTAGATGCGAGGCAGTCCATATTTTTGGTATGATAGAATCCTTGAAGAACACCATATTGACACTGCAAAGTATAACGATTGCCATGCTTAACCTCAATTACCCTGCAGAAGATACGCGGTACTGACAAAGTCTTGTCACCAGCAGATTCAAATCATTATATATCAATTGACCTAGCGATCATATGCCACTTTTACATGGCCAGAATAGACTGGCAACAAGGTAATCAGGGTTGTGCTGGCCCAACCCTGGGGAAAAGCCAGCGATCAAGACCATCATACTGAGCGACGAAGTTGTGGCCAAGAGAGAAGCGACGCAGTGGTCAAGAAAGAAGGAAGCAAAAGTAGGCATGTGGTGGGCTGTAAGATCGCGAACCGAGGACCGGAGAGTGGGAGCCACGGCGGTGTACAAACTCGGAGATGGCTGGAAATCCTTCCGCAGCCACCTAGGCACGGGATGAATGGAAGTCTACGACACGGACTATGGGCAATCAGAGTTGCACTAAACGAATCGGTCAAGAAACAATAGAGACTGCTGGAGAACGGAGTGACGAAGGAGGCGGTGTTCTGCGATTCGCAGGCAGCCATCCGATGGACGGAGCACCTGGAGCCGGGCCTAGGGCAGCCACTAGCCAGGTGGATTAACTGCAACGCAAGAGCCCTTTGCAAAAGTGGGATTGAAACTGAGATCCACTGGGTTCCGGGACACTCCGGCATTCTCGACTGAAGTCCGGGCATGCGCCGGTGGAAAGACCAGCAGAAAGTGCTATGGAAAGCGGTGGGGAAGGCGATGGGCTGGAAAGCTGGCAGAAGCCGACATGTCTAGGTCTCTGAGCTGTGTTCCATGGAGAAGTGCGACCGAGCGGTGATGGACTTCCTGGCAGCTACTGACGTCGGGAAGTTCCCGCCCAAGCGAGGAGAGGAGCGAGTGCAGGAGTGAGGTTGTTTGGTACTGCGGTGGTCTCTCTTTTCATTTGTCCCCATTTTTCTTATCATTTCTTTTGTCAGAGGGGACGATGGGTAGTGGGAGTGGAGCTTCGTCACCTAGCTGGCTTGCCCGAAGGCGGGGATGGGTGATTTTGGGCTCCTGTCATACGCGATATAGAGTAAATACAGTATAATTAAAACAAAAAAAAAAGGTAATCAGGGTATGTGCGTGCAAGGTATCTAGATATTCATTCAGCTGGGCTGAATGTGCTTAGTTGCGTTGATCTGAGTGCACATGCATGCCCATACATGCATGCGAATATATGTGTGCAAGGCATTCCGCATGCATGGTGTTCCAGTCAGTTCGTGGAGGATGTTGCTCCGTGGATGTTGTACCGAACTTTCTCTCTTGACTGTCTAAGTCTAAAATGACACGTACACAAGAACTTAAATACAAGCGGCTCTGCGCTAAAACCTAACCCAAACCATGTGATAACAAACTCAACAAACCGCTCCAACAGTGGAGTGACCGGTCAACCCATGGAGTAACTGGGCTCCATGAACTAACCGGTCACTTCATGGAGTCTACCACAACTCTGTGAACTGACCAGTCACTTCATGGAGCCATGGCTGGACAGACAAAAATGACAAAATGTCTGTCTAATTAAGTCTGCGAGTATTTGTCCAATCACAAAGAGATATATATATGTAACGTGCAAAATACATTGCTCTTTCAATTCCCGGTTTTTGATTTACAATATCTTTAAAATTGATCGAGAAGCTTTAAAAACACCTAAAAACCGCTGAGAATTGAGGTTTTTCCACCACCATTCGATCAATATTAGAGATATGGTAAATTGGGGACCGGGAGTTCGAAAGAGCGATGAATTGTAAATATTTCATGTATATATAACTTTGCGATTGGAGTAACTGTTAATTTTGGTTGAGCATAATTAGCACTGGTCAGTTCATGGATCTGAGATCTGACTGGTTCATTCGTGGAAGGTGGGACTCGATGAACTGACCAGTCACTCCACGGAGCAACAATCTCCACTAACTGACTAGAACACAAGGCATTTGTGTACACTCCGTGAACTGACTAGTCAGCTTGTGGAGTGGTTTTGCTGTAGAATTCTCTGCGAAGTAACTAGTCAGCCCACGGAGTGGGTAGACTCCGTGAGCTGACTAGTCAGTCCAAGGAACCCAGTTACTCCGCAAGTTGACTAGTCACTCCGCGGACTGACATCCTCTGTGAACTGACTAGAACAATCTTTAAGGACCGAAAGCTCCTTCTCTGAGAGTGCGTAGATGGGACCCCACGGAGGTTGTTCCCCATCTTTTAAGTCAATGGCATGAGGGTAGGATTGATGTGGCGGAAGAGAATTGGCAGTTTCTCCGTTGTATTACGTTTGGAAGTCTCTGTATTGCCATGGAATTTGCTCCACTCAATCAATCTCAATCTCATGCGCTGTACTGACATGCATTGAACCAATAGCCCCGATCGATCGAGGGTCTGTTCCAAACTTCAAAATGGAATCGTCATATTCGATTGAAAATGAAGATACTGCTGCCTTTGTGCACTGTTGGTGCCAGTGGTTCAATGTAAACTGGAGCTTATCTTTTGTTTGTTGACTAAAGATTTGGCCCGAAAGGCCTACGACTTTCTAGATGGCTAGCGAAGCTGCTAGAATGCACTGGAGAGTGATTACTAATGATTGCTAAGTCGCCGAGTAGACTCATACATAATGAGTCACTCGCCACCTGCATAGCCACTGACGATTTGTAATGTATGTTCGCAATGGTTTCTCCGCGGAACCTCAGTTTTTCTTGTGTATATAAAGCATAGATTTCTCCCGTAGTTAGAGAGAATAGACAGACAGATTAGATCTTCTCCTCCTACCCTCAAGATCGTCTCAACATTGTTGACAGAAGTTCGGCCGAAGGAGTTCCTGTGATTGCCGGAGGCGCTTACTATAGAGATCTGGTATCAGTGGTGGAGTTATTTCGACCAAGTGGCTAGTTCCGGATGTGAGCTCAACGAAGCCTAGCTCTACAGCTCCATATGAGATAGCACTCAGGTCTCTGGGTTAGGTGTGCTTTCTTTTAGTATATAGGCCAGCTCTTTTCTCTTCTCTTTGTACAGTAGACAATTCAGTACATTCTTTCTTCCGCTCTGATTTGCTCTCAACAGCATTTTCTTTCGGTAACTCCACTGAGTGCTCCATGCTTGACGATCCACCAGTAAGGTAACATGACATCAGACAAATTCTCCATTGAAGTTTTCGACTATCTTTGGTTCCGTTCAAGTTACCAATGGAACACTATCTGAATCGGCGCACTGCTTCGACATCAGAGATGTATTGCACCCAGTATCCAATAGATTCGTTACAGGGACGTTCTTCTTGTCTCGAAAGCTTGCAAACATGCGTAATGTGGGTCTTATACCTGTTCTAGATTCAGGTGGGAGTTGTTTTGTTTTCTTGGGTTCAGGTTGAGGTGTGTTGGCCACAGCCTTTCATTTTCAATCTTTTCAAGTCGAAACCATGATAAACTGCATTTCGACGCAGCTCCAGCCGCAACGGGTAGTAGTGAGGTTCGTAAATTTGTAGGTAGATGAGGTTGAAGTCAGATTTGATGGAAATCGCTTGTTACGCTTGGATGCTTTATGACCCACATATTTCGAGTATTGAACTCATCCTCAGACACCCATTCTTAAACAGCAGAAAAGAAAGTATATTGAATATCGAAAACCCATAAGCAATACCAATGCCCGCATTGGCAAGACCCAAAATGAAAACCCAAAAGCAATAAGAATATCTGTACCTCTAAATACAAAACCGGAGGTGTCTGTACCTCAAAAGCCAATAGGAAAGACCGCTATCCCATAGAAAAAAGGAAGACAAAAGAAACTCGATTCATCCGTCAATCTTCATACCATCAGAGTCAACCTCGCACAGCACTCGAGCGCTAGAGGCTGCTTCAGAGGGTTTCTTAATTCGATCAGCCAGACTCCTGGACCTGACCTTTGAAGAAGAGGTGGCTACTTCTGGCGTCGAAGTTTCCGCCTTGGGCTTTCTCTTTTTCTTGCTGGATGAAACTTTGATGGCATTCTTGCAGAATACCCATCGATGCTCCGTGGAACCGCAGCGCTTGCACTCGTTATGCTTGGCTCTTGCTTCCAACAAAGATTCTGGAATGCCTTTCAGGGCTTGGCCTTCGTCTGAATTGACTGGCTTAGGTCCCTTCTTCTCCATTCGAGGTTTCTTGGAGTCAGAACCTTTCTCAAAGTTCTTCATTCCTTGATCCCCCTTGTCACCATCATTATTACGCTTGCTCTTGTTGCTCTTCTTATCTTTGGGCTTGTGATCATTGTGATGGTACTTATTCTTTTCTTGCAGGCGTCTCTTATAAGCACGGCCAACTTATTTGAGCAGTAGTTCGTATGCTACATCATCGATTGGTGTAATCTTCAAAAAGGACATTCGATCCTTGATCTCTTCGTTGAGTCCGCTGTGTAATGCCTCCCGCCATGCAATCCCCGACAAGAAGACTTGGTAGTTCAAGTCCTCCATCTTTACGATATAGTCCTGGATGTGTCTCTTGTACTGCAACTCCTTCATTTTTCGGACCCATTCCTTTTCTTCCTCCGACATCAGCAAAAACACATTTTGCTTGTTGAGGTTTCTGAGGTTTCTGAAATTGGTGGATACTGTATTTACTCAAACATCATTGGTGGAAGCTTGTTACCGTTGCTGAGATGAGTGATTGACTCGCCTGATTGGTGAACTCTCTCTGACGATAGCAAGATCCACTCAGTATGAATAACTCGTATTGAAGTTTTCCTCCCAGCCAGTGTACAATTTGTCACCGCCAATATCGAACTTAGAGAATTTTCTCGAACCCCTGAAGTCTTCATTCACTCCATCGTCACCATCACCATCACCATCACCATCACCATTACCATCCCTGACAACCATTTCCACCCCTGAAGCCTTAATTTACTCGCACCACCCTTTATTTGCGCCGTTGTTACCATCACAATCACCATCACCAATCACTATCACCATCACCATCACCATCACCCTGACAACCATTTCCACCCTTATTTTACTCGCACCACCCTTTATTTGCACCGTTGTCACCATCACCATCGTCATCACAACTTCGTACTTCACTTGCTGCACCAGATCTTATCACCGTCCTTCTTCTCCACTCTTGACCCCCTTCGAACTTTTGCAGATCAACTCCGATTCACTCGTGGGTATGCTCAATCGATTCGTCTCGTCGAGTACATCAAGACTGTGCAAGTGCGCTGGGGTACGTCCATTATTTGCTCTCGACTGGCTCCTCTACTCCTCCTCCTCCCAGTGTTCCTAAGCGGCCCGGCCTCCATTCTGAAAGCCTGCGCTAGCGGCGGCCCAGCCCGGCCTGGGTCAAAAGCCGGCCTGCACGTGATTTAAAAAGCTAGCATCGGCCTGCATCGGCCTGCATAAGCATTCTGTTTAGGCTTAGTTCCGCCAAGACGCCTGCAGGCCCGGCCCGGCCCTCATTTGAAAGCCGCCGCTAGGGCCGGCCTGGCCGCTTAGGAACACTGCCTCCTCCTCCTCCTCCCAGTGTTCTAAACGGGCCGGGCCGGCCCTCGGGCTTTCAGGCGGGCTTTGGGGCGGCCAGGCCAGGCCAGTAATCTCAAAGCCCACGAAGGCCGGGCTTTTAAATTAAAAGCCCTCGGGCTTTGCCAAAGCCCGCGGGCCGTATGGGCTTTTTAATCGCTTGGGAGATGACATAATTTGTGCATTGAATGTATGAAATCTTGGGAAAAGCGGGCATTATGGAGTCAAGTGAGGTCAGGAAGTTGAAGGAGACGGTTTGGGCATTGAAACAACAGCCTGATGTGGTTTGACATAAGGCTAGGAGGTCAGGACCGAGAGGTGTACTTGCTTTGTTTTCTTCTGGGCATTTTATGGACCCCACTACCCCACAGCATATTTCTTGAGAACCAGAGCTTTACCGGACAATCCATCAGGTCAAAGTATTCTTCTTTAGTGTGTATTTGGTCCCTCCAATTTACAGCATAGCCAGTAATGATATCATGGCTCTATGACTTTTTCAATCTGTAGATGCCACCCGTGGACGTGAATCACAAATGAGCACTCGGCCCGTTAGGCCTACAGGCCGGCCAGGCTTAAGCCCGAAAAGCCCGCGCTAAGGGCGGGCGGCCGGGCTTTATATAAAGCCTTCGGGCCGGGCTTCAAGATGTCAGGCCCAGCCCGGCCCGGCCCGTTTTGAACACTGCCTCCTCCTCCTCCAGTGTTGACCCCCTTCGTACTTTTGCATATCAACTCCGATTGATTCGTGTGTATGCTCAATCGATTCGTCTCGCCGAGTAAATCAAGACGGTGAATGCAGGCTGGGGTATGTCCATTATTGACTCGACTGGCTGCTCTACTTCTCCTCCTTCTTCTACTGTGCTGACACCCTTTGAACTTTGGCAGATTAACTCCGATTGACACGTGGGTATGCTCAATCGATTCGTCTCGCCGAGTACATCAAGACTGTGCAAGCACGCTGGGGTACGTCGATTATTGGCTCTCGACCGGCTGCTCTACTTCGCCTCCTTCTCCTCCTCCTCCTCCAGTGCTGATCCCCCTCGAAAATTTGCAGATCAACTCAGATTCACTCGTGGGTATGCTCAATCGATTTGTCTTGCCGAGTACATCATAACGTTGCGAGCATGCTGGGGTATGTCCATTATTGACTCTTGACCGGCTGCTCTACTTCTCCTTCTCCGCCTTTACCTCCTCCTGCTCCTCATGTACTGACCCCCTTCGAACTTTTGCAGATCAACTTCGATTGACTCGTGGGTATGCTCAATCGTTTCTTCTCGCCGAGTACAAAAAGACGGTGCAAGTACGCTGTGGTATGTCCATGATTGACTCTCGACTGGCTGCTCTACTTCTCCTCTTTCGCTTTCTTCTCTTCCAGTGCTGACTGGCTTCAAACTTTTGCAGTTCAACTCCGATTTACTCGTGGGTATGCTTAATCGATTTGTCTCGCCGAGTACATTAAGACAGTGCAAACATGCTGGGGTACATCGATTATTGGCTCTCGACTGGCTGCTCTACTTCTCTGCTCCTGCTCCTGCTGCTGCTCCTGCTCCTGCTTTCCCCTACCCTCGCCACCAGTAGGGCGGTTACCATAATCAGGTACACAAATTGCTCGTTTGATCAAACGATTTCTTTTGTCGGGTAGCTGGATGGTGTGGTAGCGAAAATAGAAATAGCTAGTTATTAGTGTCAGAGGCTAGATCTTAGTTTAATGAGAACTCGTATACAAGCGTACTTTGGTTCGGAAATTGCAATTGTGACCTGAACCGAGTCAAATAAGGGGTAAAACAAATGATTTCCGCATTGCTTACCGAGGTTTCTGATGTTTCTGACGTTTGTGAAGCGTTCATGAATGTTTTATGAACTCATGCCGAAGCTAGAGCTGAGCGACCCACTCTCACCAACGCTTCATGAACTCTTTTTGAACCCTTGGCAAGCATGGTGCTCGGGCGCACATCTCGCCCAGAGTTTCTGAAACCTAAATTCAATCATTTGCTTGCCGAGCTCGCAAACGTCAGAGAGCTCGGCAATGTACTTTTGGTTTTTGCTGATGGGGTCGGTGAATCTTTACTCCATAATACTGTAGAAGGTAGACTACGTATCAACCTGAAATTTGTTTTTCTCGGTTGTTGTACCAGGCCAAAGCTTTATCTCGAAGGATACTTCCAACCAAGGTGATCTTGTCGTCGTCATCGTTATAATTGTCTTTGAAGTATCTGAGATAGCGATCAACTCCTGTAATGCAATGGTGGTAGGACTCATTCTTGTCCGTTGGGTCTCCCTTAAACTTGCAGGGAAATTCAATTTTTTGCTTCATACTTGGATTAGGAGCTCTTGGTGGCTGGGGTGGTACTTGTGATGATAACGACTGTGATTCGCTATAATCCGTTCGTCCTGGAGGTGGAAGTGGTGGGAGAATATGGTCTCCACTATCAGAGGAGCTAGAGCTACTCGAGCTGGAGCTGGAAGACTCGGAGCCACCAAGTGGATCTCGTCGAACGCCTCCTGCACCGTCTCCGTTGCCCTCGGGCCCCGGTGTCATAGCTTCTCTGACCCAAATTCCGGCTCCATCTCTTATAGTGTATCAAAGGCAGAATCCCTCGTCGTCAGGTTTGATATCCCCTTCCTTCAGTGTCAACAATGACCTAGCCAGAGAGCGAACTGATCTCTTCATTCTTTCATCTGAGAGCTTCGCCTGCAAGGTTCTAGTGAATTCTTTGAATTTCCACTCAAAGTCCTTCTTCATCCTTCGCTCCGCTGCCTTCCTTTCCCTCTCTGCACTATCCGCTTTTTTCTGTGCTTCCTTCTGTGCATCTTGCATCTTCTTTGCCTCTGCTCGAGCCTTTGCATATAACCCAGACATTCTTTTGCCATCTTCTCTTGCTTTGAACTGGATGGTCCCAAGTTCTTGAGATTGAAGGTACATCTGGAGGGCAAGGCGTTCTTGGGATTGTTCCCTATTATCGAGCAGAGTTGAGAGGGTATTCCAGGCCTTTCCAGAATGTTGGATTTGCTCACTGAGAGCTAATCGTAGCTCTTCATAAGCTTTGGTGGATTGGGCTTTCATTACAGCAAAGGCGGGCTGGTATTGTGTCACCTGCTTATCTTTATCACTGGATACAATCAACGCATTTTCCCTTCTCACCATGGTGTACGCTTCCTCCATCTGGGTATCCGATCCAGTGTTCCCAATGGGCTGGGCGGGCCAGTTTCAGCGCATAACTGGCCTGGCCCGGCCGCTGAGGGGCCCATACCTACAGGCTTTATGCAGACGGAAACCATGGATAACTGGGCCAACCATGGTTCTTGAAACCCACAGTGTAACTGCAAGCGCCCGCAGGTAACAACAGTTTCTACAGATAACTGACGATAGGTGGCCAAGAAAATCGCAAGATGGTACTGACATTGCAATTTACAGAGATGATGGCCCGATAACTCACGGAATATACGATGAAGCTATGTACTGGTGAATCTTGGCAACATCTCCAGACTTCTAGATTGCTCTCCAAACCTCAACAGTACGGTGGTGTACCCTAACCCTAAAGCCCACAGTTGGCCCAGCCACTCACAGTTATTGCCCGGCTTTGAAATCGTGGGCCCGGCCTTTGGGCTGTGGTTCTGACTGTGGGCCGGCCGGGCCCGTTGGGAACACTGATCCGATCCAGCTCTGCTTCCGGCCATTACCGTTGTACCAGAAAGCGTCCGTTCGATAAGTAAATGAGATAAAGAGCCTTAGCTTCTTGGTGTAGCTGCTTCGATGGCTCGTAGTCTAGATGCTCGGAGGTGTACGAGGAGTGCGGTGATTCTTGGAACCAAGAACGTGGGAATTGATATAAAAACAAAGAGGGTACTGGTTCCGATGATAATGGAAACATGTCCACAGACAGCATCAAGACCGCTTGATGTGAACCGAATTGGGTAGAAAAGAATGCTTTCCGCGGAAGTGTTTCTTTGCTAACAATATAATGTCACACCGGGAGCGTCACCCCAGGTTTACCGGTTCAAAGAGTATCCTTACTCACTTCAGGACTGCTTCGATGGTAGGCTAGGAGCTTCACTCGGGATGTGGAAAATCACTAAAAGATTCTGAACGAAAAGAATAGACTTTCCAATGCGTATATTGTTAAGGCTTGTTCTCCTTGCTGAGAAGGTTGATGCCCTTATCTACCCTCGAAGAAACCCAAGGTCTTTATACCTTCGTCTTCACTCTAACAAGATACTTCTATCTACGCTTTTCTCTAGAGCTCCCGTACCATCTTCGAACCCATGCCTTTTCCTTCGCAACTACCGCAGGCCTCCATCTCCCGATCCTTGTATCGTCTTTACCATCATTAGATTATACTCGGACCAATGGTATCCTCTACGACATCAGCCCCGCGGCTTCTGCCTCCGGACCATTGGTATCCTTTCTTTCTAGTGACCTTCAGGCGAATAAGCTTCGTTTAATTGAGAGTAGCTTCGCTGTTTTGGAGGGGCGCATTTTCTAGCTTCGGTAGAGAGTAGCTTTGCTGTTCGGAGCGATGCATTCTCTAGCTTCGTTGTTCGGAGTGGTGCATTCTCTAGCTTCGTCCGGTAAAGAGTAGCTTCGCTATTCGGAGCGGTGCGTTCTCTAACTTCGGTAGAGAGTAGCTTCGCTATTCGGAGCAGTGCATTCTCTAGCTTCGTTCGGTAGAGAGTAGCTTCACTATTCGGAGCGATGTATTCTCTAGCTTCATTGTTCGGAGCGGTGCGTTCTCAAGCTTCGTCTGGTGGAGAGTAGCTTCGCTATTCGGAGCGGTGCGTTTTCTAGCTCCGCTCTGCTCTCCGAGACGAGTGATAGCCGATGACATCTTAGTAGAGTACGTCGCGAGTGATCGTGTGTGTCCTCGCTCCGAGGGTATTATGCTAGGTATAACACATAGCCACCATGTGCAATTGACATCATAGTACCAATTTTCACACGTAGTTCATAGGAGCTCATAGTGCCTACGCACTAAATTTCCTATGGAATGCCGTCTGAAAAACCGGTTGCTATGAGCTGCGCTACGCGTAAGATCATTTTTGCCGGTGTGTATGAAGATACGAGGATATGCAATGGTGCATAATCATGAGAGTTCTAGACTGTATGGCAGGCTGTATATAGACCACAGATTTCGACATAGATATCATCACAATCAAGCATCTATTCATCTCTCAAAATAACAGCCTGTGTTAAATTCTATGGTGCGGATGAAGTCTATTGAACTATCTACAGGGAGAATCAATGCCTTTATATACCATGAGAATCCGGAGGCTCTGTGGAGATGCCGAGTACCGAGGTTGTGGCGAAGTAGTGGGTGGCGAGTGACTAATAGTGTATGAGTCTACTCGGCGACTTGGAAGCTCCTAGAAACTCCTAGAACCTGCGACCTCATTATAGTCCTTACAGTAACAGCCTGTAGGCCCGGCAGGCCGAGTGCTCATTTGTGGTTCACGTCTACAGGTGGCATCTACAGATTGAAAAGGTCATAGAGCCATGATATCATTACTGGCTATACTATAAATTGGAGGGACCAAATACACACTAAAGAAGAATACTTTGACTAGATGGATTGTCTGGTAAAGCCCTGGTTCTTAAGGAATAAGCTGTGGGGTAGTGGGAACCATAAAATGCCTAGAAGAAAACAAAGCAAGTACACCTCTTGATCCTGGCCTCCTAGCCTTATGTCAAACCACATCAAGCTGTCGTTCCAATGCCCGAAGCATCTCCTCCAACTTCTGACCTCACTTGATTCCATAATGCCCGCTTTCTCCCAAGACTTCATACATTCAACCGCACAAATTATGTCACCTCCCAAGCAATTAGACAGCCTATCCGGCCCGCAGGCTTTGGCAAAGCCCGAGGGCTTTTAATTTAAAAGCCCGGCCTTCGTGGGCTTTGAGATTACCGGCCCGGCCCAGCCGCCCCAATGCCCGCCTCAAAGCCCGAGTGCCGGCCCAGCGCGTTTAGAACACTGGGGACAGGGACGGGGGCGGCCTCAGGAGCTGCGAGGGCATCGGGGATAGGAGCTGCCGCAGGTGCAGGAATGGCGAGAGCGTGGAGAGGGAAGAGGAGGAGGCCAGAGAGCTTCATGTTGTAGCGGATTGGTGGGTTTAGAGTCAGGTTGAGACAGATGAGTATAGAACGGATGTTGTGTTGGAAGACAAGCTAGTGGAGAGAGGAAGTCGACAAAGGAGATTCTGAGGCCTTTTATAGGTAAAATACGCCGGGTCTGGGACTTTCTACCGTTTAAACATTTGCTAGTCGGTTTCATCAAACAGAACTCACTCATCTGGACGAGGATGTTTTCTGTTCTCTTCCGGGTCGTGAGTGCTGTGTATAGCACATTTCTCGTATTCATATAGCACTAGCATTGCAATCAGCAGGGTTGAGGCTGTTCGTAGAGGCGATGAAATTTACCTCATAGCCGTTCATTCTGTAATTAGTTATCGGATCAGCCACTCAACTTTGAACGAAGTGACATCTCCCGGGATAAGTTAGATGCCTTCAGTACGCTGCTGCCATCGTAGTACGTACTATTCCTAGAACCTTGGAACGGATCAGAGTGGCAGAGACGGCGGAGGCAAAAACCCTCCGACAACGGGTCGATGACGTGGAAGGACAACACTGGAAGCTGCAAACAACTGTTGAGCAACTAACGGTGGAGGTGAAAAATGCAGAAGAGGGAAAAAAGGCAGCGGCACCCAGTCACAGTGTTCCTAAGCGGCCCGGCCGGCCGCCAAGAAGCCTGCATGCTCGGTCCGGCCCTCATTTGAAAGCCGCCGCTGAGGCCGGCCAGGCCCGTCCTATGCAAAGCCGGGCCAACCTGGCCGCTTAGGAACACTGGCCAGTCAAACTGTCACACCGCCCACCACCCCCAAAAAAGAAGTTACGATTAGGCCGGCCTCACCCAAAGTTGGTCACCCCATTCGCCCAGCAAGTCCTCAAACGAAATATGGCCAAACGGAAGGAGGAATCCGGAAGTGTGGCCATGGATATTGATAGCACCAACGGCTCGGCACTAGTAACCGGACGACCGGTAAAGACGACACCTTTCCCCCACACCCAGCCGAAATGCACTCAAGGCATGCGACAGGAGTGGACGGGGAACAAGAAAAGGAAACAGACAAGGGGGAAGGGACAGACGGCGCGAGCCCCGGGAGCCTAGATTAAACCAACGAAAAGAGGGGGAATCTTGGAGGAGCAAGAGGAACCGAGAGAAAAAGAAAATGATGCAGGGTGGCAAGAAGTCCGCAGACGATGGAGACCGACTGGGCCCTGCACGAAAGTCAATGACAGCCGCGGCGTTACCACAGTGTGGGACACACGCGACGGATGATATGAAAGTTGGCCCTCACAAGAGGGAGTCGTGACAGCAGGGAAGGAGCGGGGAGAGGAGGTAGAGGAGGGTGGAAGAATGTTCGGTGGAAATGGGGGGAAGGAGAAGGGGAGGGTACTACTTAGATCCAAAGAGGGCTGAGGGGACACCCAAGGCCTACACTGGAGATGTACCAGGGATTAGGTTAAATATGCCATGGCCGCAAGCGGCGAATGCAATATGATTACAAACAAACTATTCCTAGAATACACATTGCCAAGGCAACGCTACGCTTGGCAACCATATTCAGCTCATATCACCAATGCAGGTGATCCGTTGCAATCCTAACCCATCCTACATTCATGGTCTTGTATTCTTCGCGGTTTTCAACGTTGAACAATGCGGTGGAGACATTTAATAGCGGTGGGATGTTGCTTTGGTCCTACGATCAGCTTCAGAGCGACCTTTGTAGTCCGGTTGGTTACAGGTAGACTTGATGTAAGGCAGGAGTTATTATATCCGGAGTGGGTATTGTGAAGCGTTTGGCATGTCCGTTTTTGTTCGGCCACTGAGTATTGTGTAGGCAGCCGTGAACAAGTAACCCTCACCTGCACATCGTAACAAAAAATTTAGCGTACAAGCGGTGTAACGTTGTACAGAATCACGGATTTTTGTTTGTTTTATTCATTCTGCATTCACTCTAACTAGAGTATGACAGAATCTAAAAGCACCTCCGCCTCCGGGCGAGCCGGTTAGATGGCAGAGCTCCCACCCGCTACCCTTCGTCCCCGCTGATAAAAGAAAGAAAGATGTGAAAAGCTAACCACACCAACAAGACAAAAGGAAAAAGAAAAAAGAAAAGAGAGAGACCGCCACCCTCCGCGCTCAGCACCTGCGCTCTGCAGCGCTCACCATTCACTTGGGCGGGAACATCCCGACTTCAGTAGTTGCCAGGAATTCCATCACCGCTTGGTCGCGCTTCTCCATGGAAAACAGCTCAGAGACGGCATCTGCCCACTTTCCATCCCGTTGCCTTCCCTACCGCTTTCTTGACTGACTCCCGGAGTGCGAGTCCGATCGCCCACAGCTTCGCATCGTAGACCTCCATTCGTCCGGTGCCTAGGTGACTGCGGAAGGACTTCCAGCCATCTCTGCGTTTGCATACCGCTGCGGCTCCCACTCTCCCTTCATCGGTTCGAGATCCGTCTGTCCACCACATCCATACCCCTGCGCCTACTTTGGCCTCCTTTTCCCCCACGCTCACCGCGTTGCTTTTCTCTTAGGTGAGATGTCATCGCTGAGTATAATAGTTTTGACTGCGGGCTCCTCTTCTGGGTCAAGCCAGCACATAGTCTCTGTCGACCGCCCTCGCTCATGCTTCACCTTGACGACTCTGCATATCGGAGCGCCAGAGGTAGGGTAGTCGTAGAGTTCTTTCAACGTGGATCCTTCACACGCATTAGCTAGCCTCGCTGCGAAACGCTGTTGTTTAGTGTTGAGGGCTACCAATACAAGCGTGAGCCCTAAATCTCTCATCAGCGCGCCTTTTAGAGTTGTCGGTAGCGCGCCCACGATGGACCTTGCTTGACGGTTCTGGAGGAGCTGGAGGTCGTCTGGCCACTTCCTTCGGATCCCACCAGAGTTCGCTCCCGTATAGAGCCACCGCGTGGACGCAGGCTACCTGGACGGCTCTTACACACGCTGGTACAATTCCATAAGTTTCTGTGAGACCGGAGGCGTGCTTTTGTAGCTCTAGCCTTTTGTATGTAGCGATTGTGATGCTCTTTGAATGTTAAGTGGGCGTTCATCTAAACTCCTAGCCACTTAGTCACTTCTTTGTTAAACTTGATAAAGCTATCTCTTACTCTTATCTTTGCGGTTAGCTTTGGCCGGAGGTGCCTCCGGTGGCCTTGTCTGCGTGTGAATAATGCTCCTTCAGTTTTTGCAGTATCGAAAGCTAGCCCTTGCATGTTTGCCCAGTCAATGCTCGCTCTTGCGCAAGCTTCCAGCTTCTTTACTACCTCATTCACTTCGCCTCCAGTTGCCATCCATCCGACGTCGTCCACGAATGAGAGGCCTTCAACTCCCAAAACCATCTCTTCGACCCACTTTATTAGCCCCGAGGTGTAGATTGCGAACAGGATTGGAGATACAGGGGAGCCTTGCGGGACCCCTACTTCCACCGGGTGTCTCTACATACAGAATCACGAATTCCCCAAAGCGACGCCTAGACAAGAACCTCTGAGTCTACAGCGATGGTGATAAATTTGCGTAGAACCATTCTTCCTTGGAACATATTTCCGATGGAAATCTCCGGCAGGGACTTTGTTGCGAGGTAGCCTCTTTTACGTAGGTGTGTCGCGCAACATCGTACATCATTCGGATGACAGCGGAATTTGGGATCGCAAGCCCTCGTAGTCAAGGCGCGTCCTTACTAGCCGTACTGACGTATATTGAAAATATGAAGTTCCACCACCTCCAAACTCAACGCCCAACCACTAAATGGTCTTAAAAATCAATCTTATAGGTCCATATCAAAGCCGTGAGGGTACAGGAACGAACTCGACCATCTTAGTATCAGTCTATTTGTTTCAAAGGGAAAACGGAGAAGCACTTAGCAAACAAAACGTAATTTTTTCAACAAGTCTACCAGAGATACTGTGCCGAGCAAGATGGTTTGTACGTCACGCGTCACATAAGACTTGTCTTTTGTGATTTTATGGCAATTTCAGTCCACTGTTGAATATTCAGTATTAAAAAAAATTGTCACAGATTATTTCTTATAGACTAAGATGAAATCTCAACTTCTATATTTACTCAAGTTCTTATTCACCTAATTTATAGTAATTAACCATTTCACACAAACTTCGAAGCTGAGATCCAATAGATAATTATTAAATTTAATTATCACGAGCCTTCATTATAACATCCACCATTAGAACATCATCATCCCTTCCGTCCTACCCCTCAGATATCGGCAATTTAAAATGGCTTCTATCTGTCAGCATTCTCTTGCAACGAATGAATGTAGGTTAAAATACCTTTTCGATCAAATGAAGCACCCCATTCTTCGTGATAATATCAGTCTTCACAAAGGCCAATCCATTGACCCGTTTATGTCCATCATTGCCATATGTAACTTTGATCGGCGTTCCGGCGAGACTCTTGTATGTCGTCCCCGGGTACAGATCAGGGCTGTGTCCCAGGAAGCCACAGATAATATGTTTCTTCACATCCAGCACACGCTTTTGGTACTTAGAATCAACTGGAGCGAATACCGTGCATGCGGGGGTGGAGTCGAAGAAGTCCTGGAGCTTGGCATTGACAACGGCCGCATAAAAGTTGTCCGCTCTTCCATCTTTCTGGATCGACGTCGAGAACGCGGACGGAAGTGTGAAAAAGCTATCTCAGTCAGCTCAGTTCCATTCATTCTCTCACCCTCAATTATGGTTACTTACCCGGTAACTCCAAAAATTACGCCTTTATCAAATAAAAACGGCCCACATGTCTGACTCGTCACCTTTCCCAGGCCGCTTGAAATCTGAAAAGTTGCCTCTTCCAACGAGCTGGAGCTTCCTGCATACTTGCTGACCAGGCGACCCGGCTGTCCTTTGCCAAGATTCACAAACGCTGGGTCTTCGAGATATGTGTATAGTGTCTCTCCGTAGGTCGCATCGATCAGATTCCGCTTTTCGTTTGGTGGGGGTTTCTTGAAGGTTGATTGGGCGGAAAATGTAGAAGCGCTTTGTCGTTTCCGAATCTTGGTGTTGTTTCCGAAGGTAGTCCAGACCTCCTCGTCGGGAACTGCCCAGATTGCCGTGTCCCCGCGTTTGTTGATGCGATTAACGAGTTCAGTATGGAGCTCAAGTTGGTCGGCGAAGGCATGGAAGCCGACTTCGCGGCAACGGCTGATTACATCATGTGCTTGGGCAAGTGCGAGGAAAGAGAGTAAAAGAATGCCTTTGGGATTCATTGTATTAACTGTAATAGAGGATAGTTATTAGATGATAGTAGTATTAGAGGATGTCAGGAATACCTCGGGGAAAAGCTATGTCCTTAAATATGCATCGGTCCCACGATATCTTGGGACATCTGAGGGCTGAGAATACAGTTTCCTCTGCAATAATTAGTTTTTCTTGGCCAATGCGCAGGCGAACGTATCCGGTCGTTCTCTTTGTGTGGTCAAAGATCAGCTTGCTACATGACTACAAGTCAAATTGAGGTTGATGTGCGATACCCAAACATTTTGAACCAGAAGGTAAACCCGTGAGACACGACCCGAATGGTGATGGTTGAGAATTTACCTACTTGTGTGAAAAGCTTCGTCACTTGCAATTTTTGGTTATGTTATTGTTAGAATTTCAAGTTAACTAAAGAAAAGAAACCCTATCCCATTTTGCGTGATGCCAACTAATAGTTGCGCTAACGCTAACCATTCGAAATCTGATCAAGGGTCTCTGTGCGCAAGTACTATTTCAATTTCTGATAACTTAAAAATATAGCGACTGCGGTCAGTAGAAGACGGATAACTACTTCAGTAATGATCAGTCTTCCTTACATTTAGTTTCGTAGGCATGTATTCTGTACCTCTGACGTGACCACACATGCCTAGATTCCGTAGCATGAATGTGCGCTGCAGTCCAGCGTTCCGCTTCAAGATGTTTGCATATCTGCTCCAGCTCGTTACTATTGTGGTATGATACAGAGTACGGCTGCAGAAGTTATTCTATCCGTTTGGTTTCTGGATATGCTGGATCGTGATCTAGGTGAGAAAAATTAAGATAAATCAAAATTGCAGTGAACCGTGTAAGCTGCATGCATGCATCAAAAAAAATGATCAAAAAACAAATATGATATGCAATTCTAATTCCGAGTTCTCTTGCATATTTCCGCATCGACATTTGTCTTCTGAAATGAAGCCAAATATTAGCGGTATTTTCAGGCAGCAGCGGCATTTTCAGGCAGCACATACCCGATGTACACCATAACGCAGGGAAATAGGATACTGAGTTCACGTATTATATCCTATCCCAGGTACGTCTCGCTGCAGCTTTTTCTCTCTCGCGGATGTAAAATTATGAAAATGATTCGCGGAACACAACGTTTATGGGTACCGGGTATCTCCGCTAGGTTACAGCAAGGTATTCTAAATTACACTTCACGAAGGATATAAACACCCCCACTGGAAGCGTAGGTTGAAGGTGTATTTATAGACGGCTTGGAATCTAAATCGCATTCACTTGTAAGTAAGCAATGCATACTGTAGGGAGCGGAAAGCTTCAGTTAGGCATTCAATTATGACGACTATTCTTTACTAGCATTTAGCTTCTAGTGTTGAAAGTTTTACCGCCCCATGTCATGCACGTGTAGGAAGCCTTTGGAAGTACTGACTCTGAGAACACACGGTTAAACAGAGGCTGTGGGAAACACAGCAAGTGTTTCTCATCCCGGACTTTGAGTGATAAGAGAGGATTCAGCTTATACTGCCTCACTATGGTTGAAAAGCACCGTTTATTCGTACTATAGGGCACACTGTGATAGGCTACTTTTAAATTCGATATGGATACAGCGTTGAACTTCGAAGCAGCGCTTTTCTAGATAATTCATTGCCTAATACATCATATACTTTCTCTATGGCTTAGAGTAACAGATACGGAATTAAAATTCACGGACCTGGATGTGATAAACGTATTTGAAACGGTATTTATTTTGATCTCGTTTCTTGACTTTCCGACCCTCGCTCTAACGGCACTCTTTTTCGCGATTTCCCCACCTACGTAGATAACTGGTCTCAGTGATCCGCAGCAGCCATATTGTCGTTAGCTACAAGAAGCGCACCAAAATATGCCCAACTGCGCCCTGCAGAGCTATTGCCTGCCAAGATCTAAGCGCTAAACGAAAATCAAATTTCTGGGGGCGGGACTACTCTAATCCTGATTCATCCCTGGTGGATACTGCTGTCCTCGAATCAATTTTTCTATACTATGTACCCTGCACGCACCAGTGCGCGCTGTTGACCGCTCAAGTTAACTAACGAATGTCAGAAGTCAAAATATATCAGCAGCAAGCATTATGAGATATCTGCAGAAGATCATGACAAGAGAGTGAGCGCATGACACTAGATCGGGTGAGTGCGAAGGTACAGCTTCAGGCATCAGTACGGCACTGTTGGTGGAGGGTTTGAAGAGGCATTATGGCAGAGTGGGAGGGCACACGTGAATCAAATTTGCCTGGCTCATCACCTAGCCAATGCTAGCTAAGAACGAAACAGGGTACTTCATCTTTATTTCTAGGTATGTTACGAACCCATTATTTATCTTGCAAACTGCACTTGTAGCTCGAATTCAGTACATCCCCCCTTATACGGAGCCTCAGCTAATGCAACTGTAACATTCCGGTAACTTACTGCTGCCTAAGATCCAAGATGTATGGCAAGAAAGATGAAATGTGGAGGTGGCAGGACCACTCTACTCCCCACACTGGTGAAAAGCGTTGTGTAAGTCGACTCGATTCCGGGCGCTAGAAATAATAGCATAACCTAAATCCCTATAGTCTTGACTGAAGTGGTACTGTAAAGGTGCATGTACTGTTTCTAGAGCCCCAGTATCGCTAAGCCTGATAAATGTATAGTGGCTTCTGGCCTGTTTGACCGAAAAGAGACGCAACCACCTATAGTTGCAGTCTTTGACTTGCTAGGCCGTTTGTCATATGCGAATATCATAATCCTATGTTTTTTACTCTATCATATATCAAAGATTTTGGCTACGTCACATATCAAAGTTCTAGACTCTTGTAATATACATAGTCCGGGTATTTGTCCTCGTAAGCTCTAGCAAGTAAGAGAAGATCATCCCACAGTTACACTTCTGCCTAGCTTCAGGAGTTGTGCTTCTAGGCTTTATGATCGATCAAAAATGTCGGTGGCAACAAAAGAAAAGACAATACGGTGTGGATTTTAGCGTTCTACTAAACGAAACTGTAAGATACCTAAGGTAAACTATAGATGGGATTACCAGAGCCACTCAACTTTACATTGTTTCACGTGCAAACGTTGTCCAGCTGCTTTATTCGGGTCATACCAGTACTTTGCCATCTATTCGCTGGTGAGAGATTCCGTTGCCTGAAAGGATATTCAATTGCTGTAGAATCATTATCCCTGCTCATGAATAGTTAAGAATGAATGCTGAGAGACACCACCCGACTTAGAGTGTGGAAAATTAATTATCTGCTATAAGAGAAGACCTCGCTGTTATTAGAAAATTCCACTGCAGAAATCGTGCGGAAGACATAGTCTGACAATAACTTCGAAGCTGTTGGTAAGTATCCCTCATGACACTAGGAATACCGGCTTTGGCCCAAAATAACAAAAAGTTAGACATCAACCCGGAAGCAGCTATTATAACGTTCCTGCTTTGCCATTTAACTTCAGAACATATCGTTTTGACTTCCGGCATGGATTTTTACGACCGACCCGTTACGGGTACCTTCGCCCTCAATCGGTACCGTTGGTTTGACCTACCCAAGAGCGACAACACAATCGTCAAGGTGATCGCTGTCACCTCTGACGAAGCCAGCTACTGGATAGTGGCCTACACGATCATCGTCGCGCTCATATTTGCCGGCATTACTCGGCTCGTGGTCGACCTGGTTCTTGCCTTCTTTCCGGTCGAAAACTCGGGTAACCGAATCATCATGTTGGTAGCCTTCTACAATGCGAACAATCCTACGACAGCTGCTATCCTCATGCTCCATTACTGTCGTCGTGCTCTTTTCAACATAAGGTCAATACAACCGACTGGCAGGATGGTCGATTGGCCTACATTTCGATGTGCATTTATGCTGTTGGCTATTGCTGGTTCCCTAATTGGAGCAAGCCTGGGTGCACAGTTTCTGGTTTCCGGTCGTCAGCTGATTGAGAGACATGCTACTAGAGCGAATGCGGCAGTGCTGTTTTATCCGGATTTCCGCAATACAGAAAGAAACCTCCTAGATGAGCTCAAACCGATCCGAGGATCCGCCGGATTTCAGGCGCTGGGAAGATATGAGACCTCCCGCAGGAATCTGAAAAATAGGGTACACGTGAATCGCGAAGATCTTCCAGCAGACAATGGTAGACCGATGGCACAATACAACTACAGTTATGAGATTACCGGATATGAGATGGGCCTTCAGGATGCTCCTGAGCTGAAGTATAATGTTAACGGCTTTTGCAAGACTGACTACAGTATCTACAGCCGGACAGACGATATGGAAAGTTGGAATTATTGGCCTAGCTGGCCGGGCTACGAGAACGAATTTTCGACAAAATCCGAAGAAGAGATGCCACCATATCTCGGTCTAAATAACAACCCCGATCAGGCTCGCGTGGGCTCTCCACTCAACGTATCTTCGATAAAAGAGAACGGGTTTATGTTTGGACTAACACCGCACACATCCTTCCGATTCTCAACCAGCGAAAATCTGCACGATCCGTGGTATTCGACTGAACTAGATCTCGATTCCAATAAACCGAAGTACGAACGCAAGTGGCGTGTCAAACGTGGTAGGCCTGGACTAAGATGCGTGCAGCACGATACTTATACTTTGAGAGAACAAACTGTCTACCATGTCGATGATCTGAAGAATCTCCGCGGTTTGAAGCTCTCAAAGCTTCTGCGAGACGAGGTATTTCCATTTGAATTCGGGATACCACCGATATCCCAACTCACGCTAAATCTTGGCCTCAACAACCTTGCTTCGTCACTTTACTACTATCCCCCCAGCAAATCCTTCACGGCTGGCAAAGCGTCCCTAGAGGAAGATTTAACAAAGTTAATTTCTGTCACGTTCCTCTATTCCCGAGAGGTTGCTAGAAACCTATTCCTTGTTTATTCAACCCTCGACCCCAAAGGACTTCAAAATATCGCTGCGGTAAACGGTGTTGTCCCGGACGAGAACGCTGATGTCATCCTAGAGAGCAGCGAAGTCGCGGCGTTGTCAGTCAAAGTCCTTGTTGTCACTCCGATAGTGTGCGTCGTTATATGGATTCTGGTTGTGATGCGCCTGCACATTGTTCAACCACAGGCAAGGACAGATAACTTGGGACCTCTGGCGCGTCTCAACCTCCACACGATCGGGCTTCAAGCTACTCAACTGTACCGGTGTTTGGACGAGCTGTTGAACGGACAAATGAGATGGTCAGGACGGTTATCGCCGACACCGTTTATCAAAGAGGTTAAAGTAGTGGATGAAGATCGTGCGTGCGGCATCACTGGTGGGACAAGAGAAGACAGAAATCAGGGGGCACCGTTTATCAAAAATGTGGGTGAAGATCGTATATGCAGCGTCACTGGTGAGGGAATAGAAGACGAGGGTCAGAACGACGTAACGGCAAAACCGTTTGCGCTACCAAAGCTCGTGCGAATGGAATCCGATATCGTGGGATCGAACAAGTCCCAATACGACCTGATGATGACAACAGAGATGAATCCGAATGCAGGCCGACCTGAATCAAGTGTCGGCTGGAGGAATGTTAAAAACTGAGTGTGATGATTAGGGGTTATTTGGTAAGCCTGTGACCCTAGTGTTGATCGACGCTAACACTCCTGACCAGTCTTTGGATATTTTGTTTGCTTTTCTGTTTTGGTGTCTCGATTAAATGTTACTGTATTGTGTTTTTGTCATGGTGTGAAGCATTCATTGTATGTCATTTCGTCTTAATGGATAAACTGTGGCGCTCTACTTAGTATCGCTCTGCACTTAATTTTGTTCTCTTTGAGTGGAATTTGAAATTTATGCTGGAATGAAACTTCGAAAACAAAGGATGTCAATAAACATGACATGTATGAAGGACTGTTTTGATTTTTGATTTAATTATGCTTTTTTCACTCTATCTAGACTATAATAATCCCCTACCCTCCGGTTGGGGCGGCTATATGGGGAAGATTCCCCCACTCTACTTTTAGAGAAAGGACTGTTTATATGTCATGATAGCTAAGGGTCATTATATCCAAAGTATAATTTCGTGCTGTCATCTTTGGGGAAGTGACAAGAAACAGCGACATCTGCGTATATTAATGTGATTTGGGTTATCAGGCGACTTCCCGGAGCTACACAGTTATGATGGCGTAATCGAAACCACCCAGGATCGAAGTAAGGATACGTAGTGATCGATAAAGTACCAGCTGTCAAGTGAAGGGGTAACCGTACCGAAACGTTAGTCGAACGGGAAGCGACAGGCCAGAAACGAAGCACTAAAAGAGTGTTACTACCGCGAAACTCGACAAGTGCATTTGACTGTAGTAAATTTAGGAACTACAAGCTTAAACATCAAGCGCATGAGCAACTATAAGCATACATGAGTGTAGGGATGCTATTAACAACGAGTGCACCCAGCAACAAGCGAAATCAGAAATCACAAGTGTACCCATTGGTAGGAGAAGCCCCAGAGGACATGTGCACCTGCCAGCAAAGACATCACGATGATAAGAGACCGGATACATGAGTTAAAGGCAACCAAAATCAGAAACAATACTTGGAAGTCAACCAAAAGCAATTGCGACTGCACATACAATTACAAATGCACCCAGATATGGCAGGAGGTGAATAGACCAGGTAGCATATCGTATACTAAAGAGCCTCTACAGACGCTCCTGCCTTCTAATACGGCAACCGGGGACGCGAACCTCCCTCAATTCAAACGAAGGTCAGCTTGCCACTAACTATGCATGTCACCCGAGTTGACCCGTACCGATTGGCCTACCGAGCGGCCCCGACAGTCGCTGCCCAACTACCTAGTGACGTTGTAATACAACCACAGATATCGTATTGATCGGAGCTACACCAGTTCATCTGTGTTAAGCTCTGAGTTTTAACAGTATGCGATCTAAACTAATGACCTCATTTAAATATGCTAGTTCGTGCAGGACAAGCGACAGATTATTTTTCTCGATAGTTCTTATATTTGTCTCTTTTCTTTTTAATGCTTGACAGGCATGTGGTACCCGACGCAACCGACTAGTAGTGCCAAGCTCAAAGAGACATGGTTTGCATAATGCCAACGCCCAACCCGTCTAAGCCATCCAATAATGATCATGCATGATGCAATGCACCTTCGCCTTTTTGGTGCCACTGTGGCCTATCTCCCGCACACCCCTCCAATACCGAACAGTAGGATTGCGCATGAGCGCTTGTTAGTTCCAGGAACGCCGCAATCCGAGGCATTTGAAGTTTAAGTTTAGTGTGCCTTACACAAAAAAACATCACCTACCACTTTAAGTCTTTGACAAAATCGTGTCCAGTATTATCGCCGATTCGGTATCTCAGTCTTTCAGCCGTACCGGGGTGTTTCACCACGTCATGCCAAGAGCAACGCCGCCTTCAGGATTGCAGAACCAGATGCGATATGTCGATTATGATAAGATTCTTCAAAGCGACCGGCAAGAGGCGAGTTGGATTTGCAAGAGCAACAGATTAAACCACGCGGAGTTTGTAGCTTGCCATGTCCTGCGATTGGGTTTATTTTTCTATGGTAGTACTGTACCGAGCATTGAGCTTCGGACGTAATCAGAAATCAGTGGGTGTCCAGTCCGCGTATTAAATGGGATTGTAATCGTAATCAGGTGGTGTCCAGATGGAATTACAAAGAAATCAGTAAACTTGGATGAGAGTAATGCCTTGTGGCTGCCAAAAATGTGGTGCCATAATTCTTAGTAGGGCAACTTGAAGTTGACAATCTCTTGAGCCATTGACAAACTTTAAGGCCACCGGAAATTTTGATGGGGTGAGTTGACAATCTCTTGAGCCATTGACAATCTTTGAGGCCACTATAACATTTGATGGGGCGAGTTGGCAATCTCTCGAGCCATTGACAATCTTTAAATACACTCAGTGATGTCAACCGTCCCGTCGGACGGCCGGGGACGGTGGACCGTCCGAGATTTCCCCAGGACGGACGGGACGGCACCAAGGCCGTCCGTCCCGTCCTTACTCCACAATGATGGCATGACGGCTGGGGACTTGCCGGGGATGGTGACTGTGCCGTCCCCGGCAGTCATCCACCGTCCCCGGCCGACATCGGGCGGTAAGGGTATGAATTTAGATGACATCGAAAATAGCCCTGAAAGCGCGCGGTAAGAGATATAAATGGGCCCATGCCAAGGGTGATGCGACACTTGTATCTAAATACAGTGCTATAGTATGAGTAGGTACGAATTATATGTATATAAAGGTCGAAGATATACCCACTCATCCAGAGTTTTCTTTATCAACCATCCATTCTTCGATACTCTGAATATTGCAATGGAGAATCCAGGCTCCGCATCTATTTATTTCTCTTACCGCGCTCTCTCAGAGCTATTTTCAATTCCATCTAAATATATTTTGTAACCGCCCATTGTTGGCCGGGGACGGTGGATGACTGCCGGAGACGGTAACTTCACCGTCCCCTGCTGTCTTTGCCGTCCATCCCCGTCCACGTTCAAAAAGACGGCACCGTCTCCGTCGAGCCCAAGGATGGACGGCGGCAAGCCGTCCGTCCCCGTCCTTAGTGATCCCGGACGGACGGGACAGTTGATTTCACTGAATACACTAGCTACTCTTCCATCCGTTGTTCTAGAACTGCAATATCAGTCAAAACGGATTCTGCATCTGAATCACTGCTGTCACCCTCACTTTCACTTTTATCTTTATTGTCTTCTTTTATACTCTCATCCTCACTTCCTGATGCCTGTGTATCTGACTCTTCATATATAATTCCCCCCCGTACCCTGCCATACTGCCACAGATCATATCCTTGTGGCAATAAATTTTTGTCTGCTAGGGATTCCAAAGTAATGGACCTTTCAACAATCTGAAGTGGTATATCCTCATCATCACCATATTCAGATTCATCATCTTCAGACTCTGCTTCATTGTGATCAGATAATACCACATCACTTCAACCTGTGATTTCTCTTTGAAATGAACGATCCCGACTCAAAATGATATCCTTGGCTTCAGCTGATATTAGTGTTTGGTATGAAAGATTCCATGACCGTACAATACAATTACTCCATGCCTTTAAACACAGTAACTCCTGATCTGAGTGATTGATATAATCAATTGCATCAATAATCCATCCAACAAAAGCATCACGCAGAGGTCCAATCTTGTCACATATTCGGATATCTTCTGGAGCGATACCAGTCTCGATTTGTTGTTGAACCTGCCGTTCAAAATATTTCTTGGCAGTAAGACGAACATGGTGTTTAAGTATCTGTTGCAGACCAACATCACATGGCTGAAAAACTCTAGTACATCCAGCAGGAACATAGATGAGAATTGGCCAAGATGAGTGGTGAGCTTTGATCCAATTCCGGATAGCTTCACTTTTATGAACCTTTCAACAGTCTTAATATATAATAACCTTTGAATCCAATCGAAGTTTAAATTTGCCAATCATTCGTAATCGGTATGGTAAAACTATCTGCTCAATCCATATCTTTGTTGTATCCAGAGAGCTCCAGTGTGTATTTGTATTTAAAGAAAATAGAAAACCTCTTTCTTCTGCATCTTTGCGGCGGCTTTTTTTCAGGTCTTCACTTGGAAGGGAACGTTCTGTACCGCCCATCATTACTGATTGTGGCGGAAGAGCAGTACCATCACAGCTTGTTGCCATAACTAGAGTAAAAGCTCGTTTTTCTTCCTTGCCATTCAACGCAACTTGCTTGATACCCTTCTCTTCATAAGTACGTTGATTCCCTCCTGGAATAAGTACCATATAAGTTTGATCGACATTGATTAACAATGAACTATGAATCTTTTCTCGGAGAATTGTTGTGGCCAATCGAAAGAATGTCTTTTCACACTGATTCTCCCAATCGCTAAGCATTTTTTGCCCAGCCTTTGTTGCAGAACGTACTGTCCAGTTCAATTCATTGCGTAGAAAGAGGCAAACTGTTGAAATCGAAAATATTGGAACTTCAGTGTGGGTAGCAGATGGATGGGGCAATAGTAGTTGTGGGCACTTCGCATGAATAAGTCCAAGAATAATATTCCATGCAACTGAAGCATTTACTGCAAGACTTTCTTGTCGAATAGACATCAATGTTTTCTTTGCAGCCGCTTTAATCTCAGGTTGTGAATCAAGTATAGATTATTTGCCTTATCCTGCCTTCCAAGCAACTCCTAATTCTACTCGGTTGCATACTGAATCCTTCCATACCCGTGGTGTTTCATTAAGATCGATTCAAGAATGCACTGTACTCTTCTGAAGTATGGCCAAGTATCCTTCCTGCATGAACCGCCACTGGACGTCATGTTCAATTGCTCTTGCCATAAAGTTGTTTCACTTTGCTGAGGCAGCTATACATGGCCATAGGACATGGTGTTGCCAATTAACCTGTTTACGCTTTTGATCATCAATATGATATTGTTTTTTTCTTTGTGTATTATGACTTATAGTTGACATGTCGAGAGATATTGAACTATGGGTGGCTTGGGGTTCAAATTGTTGTAGTAGGCGACCAGTAGCTGCATCTCGGAGTCCATCTTCAATTTCCGTTGTCTTCTTTCTGTGGCGGAACATGTGGACAGCTGTTTTGACATTCCGTCTGCGCTTGTCTGTTGATCTAAGTACTGGAGATTGAGAGGAAGAATTGGCAGTAGACTCCAAGTGGAATCGAAAATCGACCAGCGAATTCCGATAGGCTTCAGGTGTAATTGTGTCGCAAAATGCGCTCATACTTTTCTGGATAGACATTGTGGATATTTGAGATAGTTATGCTTATAAAAAAGTGATTGAACTGGTAGAATGGATAGATTTCAAACACGTTAATTGTGATTATTTGGAATTTGGATGTGAATATCCATACGCATTTATATCTTGCCTTTGCACTGTTCATCAGTTCGTATCTTCAAACACAAACTGTGAAGTTTGAAACATCACAATTGTTTCAGAGCCCAGATTCATATTGTTAGAAAAATCTCTTACTGACTGAGTCCGAAACTCAATGACATGTAACCACACCCTGTCCGAAACCAAAACAGATGAAATCAAAAGACCCCGTCCGAAGCTCAATGCTCGGTACAGTATATGGCAAATAAATATTTAGTGGGGTGTGCTAAAATATGGACATTTGTATTATTCTTTCATGTGAATGATTGCTACAGCCGTCTCGGGAAAGGTCTTGGTAACTCGTTATAGTACGCACCTCTCATTACTTAATAACGGCAATTTTTCCCCTGAGATTATACTGTGAAACGTTAGGATTCTCCAGGATTGACTAGTTCAAACCCGCTGCCTTTGAAGCACTACTAACAAGGCCAATGTCCTGTGATAATAGGTGATCTAGTTAGAGGGATGGACAGCAATAAGCAGCGGGGTCCTGGCACGAGATTAATTGTACGGTTTCTATCCAGCGAGTCGTTCATGTGCTTTAAACTGCATTATATAGTACAAATATGTTTTACTTTTGGCCTTCCTTAGTAGTATAGTGGTTAGTATTTCCGCCTGTCAATAGTAGCATCGCGGGAGACCAGGGTTCAATTCCCTGCTGGGGAGTAACTTTTTTGTTCTAGCTGATCTCATTCCAATCCTCGTCTACGAATACGATTATAACCACCTCTTATGGAATCACTACTATTTACCACAGATCCTTTTTTGCCATACCCGCACCCATTAATGCATGGCCAGAGCAACCAGAATAGGAATATCCATGCTGATGTTTAATTCTATACTGACTAATAGCGTTAACTTTATCTGTGATCCGTTCTGATGTACATCTTTTGCTGGACCTGTGGTGCCGGGGTGTTCATGGCTGCTGCGACATATCCGGTTATGGCTGCAGACTGAGGAGACACCGTTAGAAATGATCGGCTAGAGACACTCCCGAGTCCTTTCTGAGACTAGTCGTCATGGATTTTGGTATTTTTCATTCAGATATCAATATATTCCCGAGAACTTGGGCAGACAGAGGATACTACGATGAGTTTTTTGTCGCGTGTTTCATCAGTTCCACCAAGTATGTGGAATTGTTTCTCGCCATATATGTGGAGGCTAGCCCACAACGAAATGTCAGCCTGCTGGTATGTATGGTCAGGAGAAATAAACCCGTCTGGGACTCCCGAGAGTAGAACCAAATCTATTCTATAATCTTTGAAGATAATTTGCGGGGCTCTACAACGATGCGGAACGAAGTTGTCGAATAGTATTATTCTCGACTGATGATCACTCGCATCTCTCACGAGACTTATATTTACTTCTTTTCCGCCAAGCCAATTCCAGACTAAAGAATACATCTATGTAGAAATTGTGTTAAAGGGAAATTATGCAATGGGATTCAACAAATTCTATCTACTCGGTTTGTTATAAATAATTGGGTCTATAACGTTTTGTCAAACAAGGTGCACTATCACCACCAAACTCAATATTCTGCAATTTTAGTTCTCCATTTGGGCTATGTTCTAGTATAAGAAACAATAGTTGCTATTAATTGGGTGTTATACGATGAATACTCCTACAGTAAACCCTCAGCTAGCAACCCTGAACATTATAGGGCTGCTGCCTTTGTTGTTGGACGAATCAAACGTTATCTTTTGTTTTCAACCAGGAATTAGAGACTTTCAAGAACCCAAAAAAGGGAACAGCTTGCTCGCCTTAAATTGTTTGACTTCATGATCAGTGATTTTCCTATGCATGGAAATTTCAATCGACCACTGACCATTTGGGTGGTGACTCACAACCTTCTCGTTCCCTCAACCTTATCATATTCGTGAATACCTACCTTTGGAGCGCGTCAAGCTAATAGCGTGTCTGGTAAGAATCCGCCAAGTCGTGGACTTTGTAAGTAACTAACTGCGGCCAAGTAAAAGATCCATTCGGAATCTTCGGTGGCGAAAGTTTAAAAACTGACCGGACGAATGGCCATGTCTCATCACCAAGTGATAGATGAATAAGTTGCCGCCACAGATGGAACAATACTGTGGCAGATGCGATTTACTGAAGTGTTCTTGACCACTGGTGGCAACAGGAATGTCTCATGATTAACTACTCAGTGGTTACATCTTGAACCGCAGAGATTTGGACTGGCAGCCTTTAAAATTCTCGCAATTAATGGGATACTTTACCGTTAGAAAAATGGCGGGTTAAATGCACCCAAAAGCAGAGAATAATCCTCACATCATAGGATATCGCTCGTCTAAGCATCTAGCTCAATTGTTACTGTAAGGTGTTTCGGATATACTTAGACTGTCAGCCTTTGTAAGGCTTATGAATATGAGCTAATGGATATGGGCTGATGATACAGGCTGACAAGGCTCAGCCGTATCTATAGATAGATGGAGTGTACGCACCTGCTCTCGGGAGTACTGTATATATAGGGCCTTCAGGGCGCCGTAGAGAAGTCAATCAAGCATCTAAAGCAACATCAATTGTTGCAGTGATATGGAAGGGGAGAACCGTGTGCTTAGATTTAGATATAGAGAGAAGGGGAAAGACTCGGAATAATACAAGAATCCTCGGGTACATCTTTGGGAGAGCCGGGGCTACCATTGCCACTCGCTACTCGTTACTCGCCACCATGCAACATTAATCCAGGGGTTTTTTTTTGATAGTTCTAACAGTTCATGAAAAGAAGAATGAAAACAAATTTGAGTAAGAATAATGCCATAATATTTTTGTAATGCGAATTTGCTATGGTCAAAATTGCGTTTGAATGGTTTTCTGAACAATGACCTTTTAAGCAGCGGATCGTTTTTGGTGTTGTGATTGTAGATCGCTTGGTTAATTATGCACAAAGTCGCACATCAGTTATAACTTTCTGGTTGTATGCCAGTCAACAATAGGTATCTGTGTTCTATTACGTCCTACTAAACGCGCAGTGTGGGACGAGTGATGTGCGATTTTTCTTGTAATCAACAGAGTCAACTTTCTTACCCGGATTCAACTGGGCCACCATACTAGATATGATATTTTCATTGAGGTTGTAGACGTATATATCGCCGCATATACACAAGTCTCAATTCGAGTAGCCCTGTCGATTTTTCCAACACGGATATTTGCCAGGATAGAGAGCCTGTTCTAGTCAGTTCACGGAGAATGTCAGTCCGCGGAGTGACTAGTCAGTTCACGGAGTCCCACCTTCAGTGAACGAACCGGTTAGTTCACGGATCCGTGAACTGACCAGTGCTAATTATGCTCAACCAAAATTAACAGTTACTCCAATCGCAAAGTTATGTATATATGAAATATGCATAATTCATTGCTCTTTCAATACTTGGTCTTTAATTTACAATATCTCTAATATTGATAGAATGGTTGTGGAAAAACGTCGATTTTTGGCATTTTTTGGGTGTGTTTGTAAAGCTGCTCTATCAATTTTAAAGATATCATAAATCAAAGACCGGGAATTAAAAGAGCAATCTATTTTGCATATTACTTATATACTTCTCTTGGTGATTGGACAAATACTCGCAGACTTAATTGGAAAGAGTGTTTGTCATTTTTGTCAGTGCCGCCATGGCTGCGTGAAATGACTGGTCAGTTCACGGAGTCGTGGTAGACTCCATGAACTAACCGGTTATTTCATGGAGCCTAGTTACTCCGCGGGTTGATTGGTCACTCCGCGGACTGACATCCTCCGTGAACTGACTAGAACAGAGCCTATGGACAGATAATTCCCTCGAACATTCCCGAGAGTACAGGATATCCCATTTAAATATTTGGCAAATACCTCAGACAGCTCTATTTGGACGCTGAAGGATGTTGTCAAATGAACTACAGCTGCACCCTCTATAACTTGTATTATTCCTTGCAGAGGAATCATTCTATTTCCGTAACACCAAGTACCCACCCACGATTGTCACAGCGGAATTCATCATGATAGAGGGGAAAAATTCGGGAGTGGAAAAGAACAACGCCGATCGATAAACTAACACAGCATTTCAACTTATCTGGAATCAAAGTGCGTTGGAGTCGCAGTTATAGCAAGCCAGTGTTCCTAAGCGGCCCGGCCTCCATTTTGAAAGCCTGCGCTAGCGGCGGCCCGGCCTGCACGTGATTTAAAAAACTAGCATTGGCCTGCATCGGCCTGCATAAGCCTTGGTCTGGTTGATGGATGGAATACGGCAATGGCAGGGCTACGATGATTGAGTTGGATATAGTTTATATTTCGTACTTTGGAGACTTTCTTAGTATAGGCAGCAGATCTCAATACGAAAATTCTCCCCAGTGACGCCGACAAAAGCAGTGGATTCAATTCGGGTTGTATACCAGAATTTATAGTATAATAATTTCTTCGTTGAATCAAGTTATATCTTATGGATGTGTCCCCAGTTTTTTCGTTATTCGATAATTTATTTATAAAGCTTTGTTTTAGCAATCTAAAAATATTTAGATCCAGATACATAATCATAATAAAAAAATACAAAAAAATATTCATATACTAAAAAACCCATCTTTTTTTTTCTATAAGTTAATTAATAATCGGTATGGAGACCTAAGGAATGAGTTTCATACTGGCGGGCCACCTGTGGTGGCTGCTGAAACGGGGCACAAGCAGCCGCCTCGAAACGATAATATAATTACTATCACGTGACCGGATTTGTTGTTGTTTATTCATACTGTATTTACTCTAGCTAGAGTATGACAGGGCCCTTATCCACTCCGCCTCCGGGCGAGTCGGTTAGATGGCGAAGGTCCCACCTGCTACCCTCCGTCCCCGCTGACAAAGAAATAGTATAAGTAAACGACTGACCACCCCTCACAACAAAGAATGCTCCCTGGACAAAGAAAAACAAAAGAAAGAGAAAAGAAAAGAGAAAACAGAGACACCGCCGACCTCACCCAGGCGGGAACTTCCCTGTGGCCGGATTTCCTTAGCAATACAATGTCCAATCAAACCGGCACTAAAAAGCAAATGGTATGGCATATTCTTGATATCACATTCTTTTTGTACTAATTCTGCCTTGTGGGTGTGTCGGATTACAAATGTGGGCGGTGCAAGGCTTGGTTGGTCAATAACTGGAAACTTACGCGGGATCTGATTCGGTGAGTGCTTGAAGGCTAACGGTCCACTGGATGCGATATGATGTCGTGTATGCAGAGTGGCTGCAATTTGACGAATCAGAAGCTCAACCAGCATACCAAGATCGGCGCAGCTATCGATACGAAAATGTAGCCAAACAAATTTAAATAACTGCGTGCTGTACCAGCAATTGCGGATGAAACACATTTTTTTTCTTACCGGTAATTTTTAAGATACACTCCTTACCTGACTGATAATGGTTAAGATACCATGCCATGTGACAGATGTAGATGTAAGTACCTAAGTGACAGCTGCCAGAGGTGGCGCTGAGAAGGGAAAGGCTCTTGAAGGGAGCTCCGGAGCATCAAACTTAAAACAACTCGCAGACACAGAGCTGCCCCTACAGGAGGGATAAAAATGGGACCAATGGGATAACTAGAGGCTGAAAATAGACATTTGCGGGTGTGGGCAGCCCTACCCTAGTGACTGCTTCTTGAGCTGGTCCAAGCAGCGAAATCAACCGTCCCGTCCGTCCGGGATCACTAAGGACGGGGATGGACGGCAAAGACGGCCGGGGACGGATCAGTGCCGTTCTCCGACCGTCATCTATGGATCCTGCTCAGACTACTTAACAAATTCGTATAAAACTAGGTACAACTAATCCAGTCTATTCCCTTGACCTCAATGCAAGATCATTAAGCATCTGTTCCATTCGTACTATATCAGACTCCGTTGCTCCAATGATTAACCCCTGCTCCACCCATGATTTTGTTGAGAGCAAATCAGAGAGGAAGAACGAATGTGCTGAATTGTCTGAAGTACAAAGAGAGAGAAAGAGAAAGCTCTATATAAGAGAATGGACATTATGCCCGGAACGCGCCATACCCGGAGCCGGCCCACCGTCCCAGCCGACCGACGGGACGGTTGACATCACTAGGTCCAAGCTTCTAAGTTCGGACCCACACACATAGATTCTTTCCCAATACTCTTCTTCTCTCTAATATAATCGAAATCATCTTTCTCTCCACCATAAAGTAACAATGTTAATGTTACACAACTCGAGTGATCGTTAATGCAATATCTGTGAATTGGGTACAAGTGAAAGCTAGAGGCAAGTTCTGAATATCGTTGTGTTGCCAGCGGTCCAAGTACGGACCAGTCCAGACTGGAACCGTCCCAGTCCAGTCCAGTCCAGTCCACTCAAATTTTGCACTGGGATCGGATTGGTGCACAATATTTGCGCACTGGTCTGGAATAGTCTGGACTGGTGCGGACTGCGATATCGTGCAGCGTGATTTTTGGACCAAATCCAAGCCCATCTGAATGGGTATGTAGACTGGTGGGTGCTGCTGCGAAATCCTTGATGCATCTCTCTCTCAATTGTCTAAGATAACACAAAGTCATACCAAATGTACAAGCTAGCACGCAATATTGGACCCTAAATGTCACGGTTGTGTCGAGTGAGGATTGAAGACGGAGTATGGATCGATGAAGAGGAAATGAGGTTTACAAGGGGAATGAGGTTTCGTTGGAAGGAGACAGGTTTGGTTGGAAAGAAACAGATTTCAGTTGGAAGGAAACAGGTTTTGTTGGAAGGAAACAGGTTGTGTTGGAAGCAATCAGGTTTTGTCAGAGGGAATCAGGTTTCGATGGTCGTGTTGTAAATATGGCGTGATGGTGATGGCGTGAACCACTGAATAAATGGGTTGCGTACATCGTTGGGTGGGATGAGAATGTATTCTGGAATGAGTGAGCAAAGATGACGATCGTTATGTTGGCTGTGTATAAAGCTGATAGATTCGCAGAGGATAGAATTGTTCTTCACTTGTGCTCTAGTCTACAAAATGATCAATAGCTTTGGCATCAACCTCTGTTCACATATGTGATTTCGGACTTTGAGTCTCTTGTTCTGTTTGCAATACTTGCAATTGTGAATCTTAGTTTGATTTTTATGACCCCGAAAACTCTGGGCCACAAAACCTGAACAAAAGAATGAGTCAACAATTCGATTCTACTGGTAGTATGATAGTATATGTGCTGTTATTATCACCAAAATGGCTGTTATTTTTGTTATCGACCTTGCAATCCCCAGTCCGTGTCACGATTGTGTCGTGTGAGGATCGAAGAAGGAATAAGGATCGATGAAGGGGAAAGGGAATACGAAGGAAAACAGGTTTTGATAAGAAGGAATCAAATTTTGTTGAAAGGAATCAAGTTTTGTTGAAAGGAATCAGGTTTTGTTGGTTGCGTTGTAAATATGGCGTGATGGTTATGATATAGGCTGCAGACTGAAAGGGTTGTATACATAGTTGGGTGGAGTTAGGATGTATTTTGGGACGAGTGAGCAAAGGTGACGACGGTCGCGTTAACTGTATATAAGGATGCTGGATTTGCGGAGGATAGGTCTGTTCTTCACTGGTTCTCTAGTCTACAAAACAATCAATAGCTTCGGCAACAACCGTTGTTCACTTCTGTGATTCCGGAATTCGAGTCTCTTGTCTGTTACGCAGTACCCGCGATCACTGCTCACCCTACAACATCTACGTCGTAGTTTGGTTTTTATAACCCCTAGAACTCCGAGCCTTGAACCCTTGACAGAAGAATGAGTCTACAATCGATTCTACTGGTTATAATTCAGTATATGTGCCGCTATTTTCATCAAAGCGGTTGTTACTTTTGCCATAGACCCTGCAACTCCCTTTGCTCTGTGTTTAAATCAGTTTGAAACTTCGAAAACAAGCTCACAGTGCACAGCATTTGGTGACACTCCTGCGTTGTGTGCCGGTGGACACATCGACAAGAAGGGTCCACGCTGTTTTAAATGCCAGCATACGACAGCAACAAACCTCAACAATCCCGAATCAATTTCCTCGACCTAGCTGGTCGAACTCTCAACCTCTTCGAACAAGAACCCCTGAACGCCTTTGACAGCATCGACGCTATCCTCAACGAGCACGAAGAAGGTTTGGAAGCATACCTCCGGGACGAACCACAAGCGGTATCTCCCTGGAATAGCTACTGGACAGAAGCAGCAAGCAACGGAGGAGGCCTTCAAATCGACGACGCAATATTCAAAATCTTCTAGACCAAGTATTACGGTCTTCACGTCGATTGCCAAACGAAGAACCGTGCTACTGCGAACATAGCTGCGGAGGAACACATACAACAATCGGCAGAGCAGCAAAAGCTCAATCAACGATATCAGAATCTACGATCAAGGCAACACAGAAAGACATAGAAAGCCAAATCTCATGGGCGGATTACAACAAAAGAAAGGCGAACAAGGGAAAGGGAGTTGACCGCGAATTACATCCGGCTCCTTTACCAACCCTGCTGCTCATCGTAACAACACCCAACAAACACGAGGTGTTCTTCTGGTAGATGGTCAACCCATTTCTAGAAGCAGAAATCGAAGAGGCAGTTCAACAAATCCAACACAACATAGACAAAGTCAGAGACTGTTTGTCAGAACCTCGCCTCCACACGGCCGCCTCCCTACATTATCAAAATTTTGTCCGGCGAATCTTCACGATCGACTCGCGAGGTCACGTTGACCGGAGCCTTACAGATGGAGCTGGAAATCGTGGCAACAAAAAATACGGAAATCATGAGCGAAGTACAGCTCAGGGAGCACATCGGGGACATCAACAAAGGGCTGAAAGCAATAAGCCAGCTACCAACGACCAGCAGACTGAACGAATTGCTCAAGAAACAGCAATCTGTGAAGAATGCGGAAGTATGAATATCGGAGTTGTTGGCAGAAGGAGAAAAAGTCGTCCAGGAAAGGGACAATCTGAAGCAGGAATTACTGCTTACTCAACAAACAGCGGCAACAACGGAAACACCGCAAACATGCAGTCATGGGGACCTGGTTGAAGAAATCCGGATCCTAAAACAAACATTGGAGGAAGCAAATCCAGACCTGGCGGAATTGAAACAAGATCTGGAAGATGCTCAAGCTCAAATGGAGAAATTTAGGGACCTGGCAGAAGAAAATCGACAACAGGTAACCAGGATTCTGAAGTTAACAGAGGGGAGAGGAGGAGAGCCAAGAGTAAGAACAGAAGGGGAAGAGCGAGAAGAGAAGGTGAATGATATCACCAGTTTTCCAGGAGAAGATAGGAAGGAACTTCGAGGGTGGAAGGTGCAGCTGGCATTGAAGATAGCCGGAAAACCGAAGGCATTCAACAACAAACAGAAGAAACTGAGATATGCAGTTGGATGTCTGAAAGGAGTGGCCCTGGCACAATTAATGCCACACTGTGACGAAATCTCAGGGGAAGTCAAGCTCAATACCCTGAAAGACCTAGTTGACCTGCTGGATGAAGCATTCGGAGATCAAGACAGAGCAGCAACGGCAAAGAGAAAACTCGAAAAGCTCAGGCAACGACACCGCGAATTCTCCCAATACTACGCGGAGTTCCAAAGATATGTAGTAGACACCAAGTGGAACGAAGATGCACAACTAGACGCATTACGAAAAGGATTATCCAACGAGCTCAAAGATTCCATACAACATATCGAGGAGCCAGAAAGTATGATCGAATTCGTCAAGATGGTGTCAAAAAGAGACTCGCAACTCAGAAGGAGAGCGGCGGAAAAGAAATCTGGGAAGTGGGAGGGTTACAAGAGGTCCGATTCAATGACCAACACCACATCCGCCCCAGACGCTGCACCAGCAGGATCAGTTCCAGGTTATCACGGTCCCGCTCCAATGGATCTTTCGGCAGTAAAAGGAAAGAAGATCACACCTGAGGAATGGAAGAGACGAAGGGAAGGAGGATTATGTATGTATTGTGGGGATAGCAGACACTTCGCGGCCTCGTGCCCAAGAAAATTGAAGGCAGCATCAGGACAAA
>WHVE01000808.1:0-56922 GCA_015178995.1 Trichophaea hybrida
ATATTGTTCGTCCAACTATCTTGGTGAACTTCATAGTTTTTCCCAAGGATAGTTTTATCGCAGTATTAGTTTGATATGAGGTAGTGCTGGTCTGATTCGTAATGCACAGCTAACCCGAAGGTTCCTGCAAGGCAATTACGTTACTTCGGCAGTAAGGATGTTGTGTATCCCATGCCTTGGTGAGTGCTAAAGGTGTTACTCTTTTAGTCGCTGTCAGATCGAACGTGCGTACTGTCTCTCCATGGATTAGCTAGTCCACATTGGTAAGACACGGTATTGAAGCTTGGAATATTATGGGAATTGCACCCGGCTATGTTGAGCCTTCCGCTTACTCATGAGTAGACATCTTCAGGGATGTTTTTTCTCGTCCTTCGATACATGACGTCGTTGGCGAGCCAGGGAAACTAAGCCACATGTACTTCGTACACATGATAGGAGATAACCCCTAACAAAAGGATTGAAAATGGCACCAAGCAGAAGCACAGCAGTAACCACTTGGCCAATACCGAAAACACAAAAAGAAGCACAAACCATATTGGGGCTCTGCAATTTCTATCGAAGATTCATCAAAGGATGCGCCGGAATAGTCGCCCCCATCACCAACACGTTGAAAGGAGATGGAAAAAACTTCCTTTTTGGAGAAGCTCAGAAGGCAACATACTACAAAATATGTATCCTTTTTGCGCAAGAAAATACCCCAATCCTCAGAAATTACGAAGAAGACAGACCGGCGATAATAGCAACAGACGCATCGGACTATGAAATGGGATCAGTTCTATCTCAGAAGTTTGAAGATGGCAAACTCCACCCAGTAGCCTTAATATCAAAGAAATTCTCACTGGCAGAAATTAAATACCATATATACGATAAGGAAATGTTGGCCGTCGTATATGCAATGAAACAATGGAGATGTTTTCTACAAGGAGCAATTCATACGACAATCATATATTCCGACCATATGAATCTTCAATATTTCAAAGACACGAGTCAACCTAACAGACGACAAGCTATATGGGCTGAAGTATTACAAGAGTATAACTTCAAAATAGTCTACCGAAAAGAATCACAAAATGGGAAAGCTGACACTTTATCACGATGCCCGGAGTTCATCGCTAGAGAGGGGGGTACAACTGCAACCAACGACAAAGCCCTACTAGGACCTGAATATTGGACATCGATAAGCACGCTAGACATCGCGGAATATGAAGAAATAATACTAGCGGAGTTTTCGATCAAGATATTGGTCCCTACAATCCAAGCAAAGTTCAAAGAAGAAATTGAAAAAGATAAGGAATATCAGAAAATAAAAGGAAGTATAGAAACAAAAGGAAATACAGACGAAAGATTGGGATTAGACGAAGACGGAATGGTGGTATGGAAAGAAAGGCTTTATGTACAAGAAGGATTTAGGAAGGAAGTATTAGAGAAGAAACACGATTCAAGGGTAGCAGGACATTCTGGAAGGGAAAGAACAATGGAACTTATTACCAGAAACTTCTACTGGCCAAAACTCGAAGATGACGTTTGTGCCTACTGCAACAGTTGCAACCCGTGTCAGAGGACAAATAGCCCATGGCATGCCAAACATGGTCTATTATACCCACTCGAACTATCATCCTCACCATAGATATATTTATCGGTTGACTTCATCACCGACTTACCAGAATCCAACGGAAACAAGAACATTATGGTGGTCGTCGACAGGTTTACCAAAATGGCTCACTTCATACCAACAGCAAAAAGAGAGTTGGCGATCGTAGCCAGGCTATTCCTGGAAAACGAGTGGAAACACCATGGACTACCAATTGATGTGGTATCCAACATGGACTGAGTATTCACCGGACACTTTATCGCGGACTTATATGAGTTCCTGGGGATTAAGCGATCCATGTCAACAGCTTTCCACCCGCAAACGGATGGGCAAACAGAATGACTCAACCAGACCATTGAACACTTCCTACGCACATACTGCAACTACGAACAGGACCACTGGTCCGAAATGTTAGCAAAGGCGGAGTACGCATATAACAATTCGAGACATGCGACCACCAAGATAACGCCATTCTATGCTAACGTTGGATACGAACCATGTACCAATTGGCCAACAGAAGTCCAATTCAATAATCCTGCTTCGGAACTGTACGCTCATTACATGGTAGATGTAGAGCGGAAACTGGAAGATCAACTGGAAAAGTCCGAGAAGAAAATGGGTGAATACTATGATAGAAAACAAAAACCTGCTCCACAATACAAAGTCAACGACTGGGTAATGCTGGATGGAAGAAACATCTGTACGAAACAACAATGCCGAAAACTTGAGGACAAACTCTACAGACCCTTCAAACTCACCAAAGTAGGAAGCAATAAAAGATAGTGTCGACTAAAGTTACCAGACACTTGGAAGATACATCTTGCTTTTCACGTATTCTTATTAGAACCGTATAGGTGAGATATCAAAGAGATAATAATACACCTAGTCGAAGCAGATAATGAAGGATGGATCCCCAAATGAATAATCGCCAGCAGACCAACCGACAACGATCATCGGAAACATGTCTTCCGTACAAAATGGGAAAACTATTCATATAATGAAAATACATGGGAGTTCTACGAGCATCTACAGGAAATAGTACCTGAGTTGATAAGTTGCTACTACGAGATGCGTTCTGAGATAGAGAAGGATAAGAGATGGAAAAAGGAATCATTAGAAAACAAAAAGGAAAAGGAAAATGAAATAGCTTTTCTTATGTTAAACTTTCTTATGTTAAACTCAAAAACCGCATTGTTTTTAGCGGAGGTTATTTTTATTTTTATTTTTATTTTTACTATACAAGGATAAGCTATACCTATAGTATACGCTGTCTGAGTGGTATATATTGCAAGATCACTTCTTATGTTGAAGTACTCTGTTGAGGTCACCAGAGCTTGAGAGGGGGGTAATGTTAGGGGTTTTCTCCTATCATGTGTATGAGGTACATGAGGCTTAGTCTCCCAGGCTTGCCAACGACGTCATGTGTCGAAGGATGAGAAAAACACCACTGAGGATGTCTACTCATGAGTAAGTGGAAGGCTCAACATAGCTGGGTGCAATTCACATAATATTCCAAGCTTCAATACTGTGTGTTATCAAAGTGGACTAGCTAAACCACGGAGAGACAGTACGCACGTTCGATCTGACAGCGACTGAAGGGTAACACCTTCGGCACTGACCAAGGCATGGGACATACAAAACCATACTGCCGAAGTAACGAAATTGTCTCACAGGAACCTCCGGGTTAGCTGTGCATTACGAATCAGACCAGCGCTACCTCATATCAAACTAATACTGGGATAAAACTATCCTCGGGGCAAACTATGAAGTTCCCCGAGGTAGTTGGACGAACAATATTATCTTAGTATGAGGGACTTTCCTATCTCCCGAGACAAGTAATCAACGGAGATAAGCTAACTGCACTCCGGTAGTTGATTCTACCTGAAAGATAAGTGTTCAGATCTAAATTGTCGATCCCCAGCTCTGTCACGTTTGCAATCACGATAACTGACAGAGCGCACCACCCTACAAGGAACACGGGTAATACACGATGACACTAGGTACATGGCAAAAGTATGGGTTGGTAGCTCATTAAATCTTTTGATCACTATTCCGCTCATGCAGATGAATGACAACTAATACGAAGTGATGGTCCCATATGCCTGTCAGTAATGTCATACTATGCAGGATAACCTTTGGCATGCCTGGTGAGGGCTTACAGCTCTATACATTGTCAAACAGAACTCTCCGCAATTATCTACCGAGATCGGCTCTGCTGCAACGATTGGTGATTATGTAAACACCCACTTCCATGGACTGAGTGTTATTGAGATAATACTATACATACACATGATAGTGATTAGAGAAGTACAGTCACGCCTTACTTATATACCTCTGACTGAAAATGCTCATCTATAAAAGACCACCTTAAACTTCTGTTTAAACCCAACGATTAAGCTCTATAAGCGATCCACAGTCAGAACGACAACAGCGGAAAACCACCTGAAATATTATTAAGTTATTACCTTAAGAATATCTATTATCTATGTCTCAATACTCTCGTGAAGACATCAATATCCACAACGCAGCCGATCTCCATTTGTACTGCCAAACCACAGCTCACCTCGACTTCCTGTACGAATTCCTGCAATACAACAATGTAGTAGACGCATACTTCCACTTCTGCAAAACCGGCGAGTATCCCTCGCAAGTACATTTAGACGAGTCCTTAGACGACTATCTCCAAGACTCATACGACTTTTAAAGAACGGCTGTGCTCTTGCATATGCCGGTATATATACACATACCTCAGAGGCTACGACTAACTACCATCGAAATCCACTTCTTCAGTTTCGTCTTAGTCATCAAAATCAGGTTATACCGACATCGTGTACAATGATACCAATCTGCATCTACACACATAAGAGCACCCCTGTAACAAAACCAATAGCAGAATTGACAAAAGGTTCAATACCATGATTGCCCCTGAACATGAACATCACCAATATCCTTGCAAAGACAAATGGCACTTATTAGACTATAGAATATCCACAAAATGCAGATATATGAGTGCAGAGTACATTCACATACAATCAGAGAAGTACAACAAGAGTCTATTTCTAATATGGTTATATGAGATTTGGTTTGATATTCTACACTATTGTTCAAGCATCACTTACTTTATAAGTAATGCAGTGAGTAGTGTTAGCAACAGTTCCAGGTTATCTGGTGGCGGTCTGGGTTGGAACTGTACCTGTGATGATGGTCGAGGTGATAAACCGCCAAGAAACTGCACCGGGAAACTAGCTCTGGGTTGTAACCCGGTCCGGACCTACAACCGCTGGGTCTTTTGGCCAGGTTGCAACTGGACCACAGTTCCATTTTACGATTTGTACAACTATAGATCCAATTCTGTTTTTGAGTTCTTATTGTATCACAATATTGTGTATAAGTCAGAGGCGCAGTTTCATGAGGTCTGTCACATGCCGGTCCCCAATTTGCAATTGGAATATTATTCGTTGGGTCGCTGTGAAATAACATCGAACAGTATGCAAAATTCACTAGTTTTCAAAAACAACTCAATGAATATTGATCGGATCACACATCTGACAGCGGGAGATGAAAGAACTCCTGAAACTGCACAATCTATATATTGATCATGTCACAATACAATCAAACCTCAGATATTTAATGTCACACCAGGAGCATCACTTCAGGTTTACCTGGTCAAAGAGTATCCGTACTTAATTCGAGACTGCTTCAAAGGTAGATTTGAAGCTTCACTTAGGATGTGGAAATCAGTAAAAGATTCTGAACGAAAACAATAGACTTTCTTCAATGCGTATAATGTTAAGGCTTGTTCTTCTCTCTGAGAAGGTGGATGCCTTTCTATCCTTGAAGAATCCAAGGTTTTTATACCTTTGTCTTTGCTTTCTAACAAATACTTCAATCTATACTGTGTTCTAGAGCTCCAGTACCATAACCACAATCAAACCAATGCCTGTGCCTTCGCAACTGCCACGGCCCCCATCTCTCAATTCTCTATCGTCTTTATCGTCATTGGATTGTAATCAAACTATCGGTATCCTTTACGACATCAAGCTTTCGGCCTTGTGCCTCTGGACAAGTGGTATTCTTTTGATCTGATGACCTCCATACGAATAGGCCTCTTTCGATAGAAAGCAGCTGCACTGTTCGGAGTTGACACATAATCTGAGGCTTCCAGCAGTCGTCAGCTTTTGGCTGGCGCCATTCAGTTGTTTGCCGGCTGTCTATTTGTTGTCGACGAGCATCAGCTTCTTGGCCGATGCCATTCAGCTATTTGCCGGCTGTTCGTTTGTCGTCGGCAAATTAGAGCAGAAGCAACCACGACCATTGACTAGCGGTCATTGTTATCGATGTTGTTGGTGTTTGTTTGCTGGCCATCTGAAAGATTTGGCTCCAGCATCCAAGACAAGTGATAGTCGATGTCATCCAATCAGGGAAAATGCAGCTGATCGTACATGACCCTGCTGCGAACTTGCCAGGAGAAACACTCAATTGGAGCCCAAGATGTGAGATTGAAATACTGGGTATTTGGTCGTAATACCGGCCCAATTGCAACAGCCCAGGTTGTGATGTGGTAAAATCCATTGGAACTGTTCGGTTTCTGTTCTACCCCTTACCAGACCGTTCCAGCAGGTTGGAACCATTGTTAACACTAGTGGTGAGACTTGCAATCCAATGCAGATTTGCAACAATCAAGCCATGATGGCAATCAAAACTGCCAGAATCATTAAGAATCAATAAAACAATCATGTCACGGTTGTGTTGGGTGAGGATCGGAGGAACAGTGACTATCGATGGAGTGTATATGAAGAATATGGGATGCAAGGAAGGAATCAGGTTTTGTTGGAAGGAATCAAGTTTCGAGGGGAGGACTCAGGTTTTGAGGGAAGGAATCAGGTTTTGTTGGTTGCATTGTAAATATGGCGTAATGGTTATGATGTGGTTTACGGATCGAAAGGGCTGCATACATAGCTGGGTAGGGTTTGGATGTATTTTGGAACGAGTGAGTAAAGGTAACAACAGTCACGTTAGTTGTATATAAGAGTGATGGTTTAGCGGAGGATAGGTTTGTTCTTCACTCATTCTGTAGTCTACAAAACAATCAATATCTTCGGCATCAACCTTTGTTCACTTCTGTAATTCCGGATTTCGAGTCTCTTGTATACTACGCAGTACCCGCGATCACTGCATACTCGTTTCGGTTTTTATAACCCCTAGAACTCCGAGCCTTGAAGCTTTGACAGAAGAACGAGTCTACAAATCGATTCTACTGGATATATTTCAGTATATGTGCCGCTATTTTCATCGAAGCGGTTGTTACTTTTGCCACAGACCATGCAATACCCTTTGTTCCGTATTCAAATCAGTTGGAAGCTTCAAAAACAAGCTCACAGTATACAGCTTTTGGAGGCACTTGTGCTTTGTTTGCCTGTGGAAACATCGATGCGAAGAATCCACCCTCTTTTAAATACCAGCATACGACAACAACAGACCCCAACAATCCAGAATTAATTTCTTCAACCTAGCTGTCCGAACCACCCACCACTTTGAACAGGAACCACCGAACGCTTTCGATAGCATCGACGCTATCATCCTCGAACCTACAGAACCCCTCGAAGCATACTTCTGGGACGAACCACAAGCGGTATCTCCCTGGAATAGCTACTGGACAGAAGCTGCAAGGAACAGAGGAGGACTTCAAATCAACGACCCAGTATTCAAAAACTTCTGGACCAAATATTACGGTCTCCACGTCGACTGTCAGGAAGAAGACCCTGCTACTGCGAACACAACTGCGGAGGTACACACACAATAATCGGAAGAGCAACGAATGCTCAATCATCAGAAGCGACGATCAAGGGACCACAGGTGAACACAGAAAACCAAGTTACATGGGCAGATTACAACGAACGAAAAGCAAATAAGGGAAAGGGAGTAGATAAAGAATTACACCCGGCCCCCCTACCAACCCCGCTGATCATTTTAACAACACCTGATAAACACGAGGTGTTCTTCTGGTAAATGGTCAACCCTTTTTTGGATGCAGAAATTGATGCAGCCATTCAATAAATCCAGGAAAATTCGGAACAGGTAAAGAATTACCTAAACAACAAACCTCGTTCCCGATTCACAGCTGCCAACCTCCTCACCGCTGCCTATCAAAAGAACAGTCGAGATGTCCGGAGAATCATCAGGATCAGCTCGCGATGTCACGCTGTCCAGTGCGTTACAACTGGAATTACACAACGTGACCAAAAAGAACACGCAAGTCACGAACGAAGCTCAACTCAGGAGCCACATTACAAACATCAACCTCGGCCTAACAGCACTGGCCCAACTGCCAACAACCAGCTGATTAAACAAATTGCTGAAGGAACAGCAATTTGTGAAAGATGCGGAAATACCGATATCGGAATTGTTGGCAGAAGGGGAAAAAGTTTTACAGGAACAAAACACCCTCAAACAGGAGCTGTTACTAATACAACCGGCATCGACATCGAGGGAGGAAGCCCCACAAACATGCAGTCATGGGAACCTAGAAGAAGAAGTCAGAAACCTGAAACAACAACTGGAGGAGAGAGGTCCAGACGTAGCAGAGTTCAGACAAAACCTGGAGGATGCTCAAGCCCAGATGGAAATATTTAGGAATCTAGCAGAAAAAATCGTCAACAGGTAATTTGAATCCTGAAGTTGACAGAGGGAAGGACAGGAGAAGAAGGAGAAAGGGAAGAAAGGGAGGAGAAGGTGAATGATATAGCCAGCTTCTCGGGAGAAAACAGAAAGGAACTCCGAGAATGGAACGTACAGTTGGCCCTGACGATAGCCAGCAAACCAAGGGCTTTCAACACCAAGCAGAAGAAGCTGCGGTACGCGGTGGGATGTCTGAAAGGAGTGGCCCTGGTTCAATTAATGCCACGATGTGACGAAATCTCTGGGGAAGTCAAACTCAATACCCTGAAAGACCTAGTTGACCTGCTAGATCTAGCATTCAAAGATCAAGACAAAGCAGCAACAGCCGAGAGGGAACTCTTGAAACTCAGGCAACGAGACCACGAATTCTCTCAGTACTACGCGGAGTTTCAACGATTCGTAGCAGACGTCAAGTGGAACGAAGATGCTCAAATGGATGCACTGAGAAACGGACTGTCCAACGAACTCAAGGACTTCCTGCAACATATTGAGGAACCAGAAAGCATAGTCGAATTCGTCAAACTATGCTCAAAATGAGACTCAGAGCTCAGAAGGCGCACGGCGGAAAGAAATCCGGAAGAGGGGCTGGCTTTAAGAAATCCGACACAACGACCAACACCACATCCGCCCCAGACGCGGCACCAGCAGGAACAGTTGCAGGATATAATGGCCCTGCACCAATGGATCTTTCGGCATTAAAGGGAAAGACAATCACACCTGAAGAATGAAAGCGGCGCAGGGAAGGAGGGCTGTGTATGTACTGCGGAGATAGTAGGCACTTTGTGGCATCATGCCCAAGAAAGTTGAAGGCAGCATCAGGGCAAACAGAGGTGTATCCGTTCAGGAAAGCAAGAAATGAGGAAGATCCAGACTCGGAAACAAGGAATGGAAAAGAAGTTGAATAGGGAAAAGTTTAGTCCAGTGCAATAAGGATGGCAATTGTGCTGGAAACGAATCTCCTTCGTCAGTTAATGCTAGTTTTGGTATTTTGCAGTTTTCTATATCAAGCGCAGAAATGAAGGAATCATCAATGGAAAGCCAACATCTCGTAGTGAAATGCTCGCTGACAATAGAAGACAAAATCATTGATACCCACGCTTTGATAGACTGCGGAGCTACCGGAATAGCATTTATTAACAAAGATTTCGTTCGCCATTATCAGTTACAAGAGAAGAAGTTAAAAGATCGAAGAGAATCAGAAGTCATAGACAGGAGACCAATTGAATCAGGAACAATCACAATCATGGCTAAACTTGACTTAGCAATACGTGGACATCCAGAGCAAATACTGGCATTCGTCACGAAGCTAGGCCATTACCCTATAGTATTAAGACTACCATGGTTACAATACCACAATATCACGGACAAGTTCCAAAACAAGTGGATTGGATTCGAAAGCAATTACTGTCAACAACACTGCCAACATCATTCGAGTGTGTGGGTATGGGGCAATCACCTGGAAACAACGGGGGAACAAAACACACCCACAATAGAGATATGTACGTTAGCAGCAGCACCATTTATGACACGCAACAAGAAGGAGAAGCTCAAAGTATAAGTGGTAACATTATACGAAATCAACAAGGCCCTCGAAATACAGGACCTTCAAGGAAATCCGCTGGACCAGTTAATTCCAAAGGAATACAATGAGTTTCTTCCCCATTTTGACAAAGTTATCGCTGAACGACTACCCCCACACAGACTCTATGACCACAAAATCACATTACAAGACGGTTTTACACCTCCGTTCGGACCAATCTACAGTTTATCAAGAGACGAGCTACAAGTTTTGAAGAAGGGGATCGAAAAGATCCTGTCAAAGGGATTCATAAGATCATTGTCATCACCATGTGGGGCCCCAGAACTGTTTGCACCCAAACCAAACAGAAGCCTCAGGTTATGCGTGGATCATAGAGGTCTAAACGAAGGAACAATCAAAAATCGGTATCCACTGCCCTTGATCCAAGAAACCTTGTTGAGATTATCGAAAGCCAGATGGTACACCAAGCTGGATGTTCGAAACGCCTATAACATGATTAGAATTGCGGAAGGAGACAAATGGAAAACGGCATTTCGCACCCGCTATGGTTCATTCAAATCCGTGGTTATGCTGTTTGGACACACCAACACACCCGCATCCTTTCCAGAATTCATCAACGATACCCTTCACCCATTTGTGGACATCTTCTGCACGGCATTTCTGGACGACATTCTTATCTACAGTGACAATTTGACAGAACATCAGGAACATGTCAGACCGGTAATGACAACATTGAAAGAAGCGGGATTGTACCTGAAAGCAGAGAAATGCGAATTGCACCAACATGAGGTCAAGTACTTGGGATTATCAGTCGGGGTCAACCGAATTAGAATGGATCCAGAAAAGGTAACAGCAGTCAAAGTGTCAGGGTTTCTAGGCTCGGAGTTCTAGGGGTTATAAAAACAAAACGTAAAGGTGCAGTGATCGCGGGTACTGCGTAACAAACTAGAAACTCGAAATCCGGAATCACAGAAGTGAACAGAGGTTGGTGCCGAAGCTATTCATTGTTTTGTAGACTAGAGAACGAGTGAAGAACAAACCTATCCTCCGCGAATCCAGCATCCTTATATACAGTTAATGCGACCGTCGTCACCTTAGCTCACTTGTTCCGAAATGCATCCTAACTCCACCCAACTGTGTACGCAACCCTTTCAGTCCGTGGCCTACGCCATAACCATCACGCCATATTTACAACGCAACCAACAAAACCTGATTCCAACCATCAAAACCTGATTCCAACCAACAAAACCTGATTCTTTCCAACAAAACCTGATTCTAACCAACCAAACCTGATTTGCTTCGTATTCCCGTATCCCAATCATTGATCCATATTCCTCCCTCGATCCTCACTCGACACAACCGTGACACAAGGAATGGGAGGCGCCCGGTAAACTCAAGGATGTCCAAGCGTTTTTAGGATTCGCCAATTTTTATCGAAGGTTTATCAGGAATTACAGCAGAGTGGTCCAACCATTGACAAAGCTAACGAAAAAGCTGGTACCATTCCACTGTGGAACCGATCAGAAACGAGCTTTTGCGGAACTAAAAGAAGTATTTACAACAGCACCAGTTCTTGCACATTTCGTTTACAAAAAAGAAATCGTCCTAGAAACAGACGCTTCTAGTTACGTGTCAGCAGGAGTCATATCCCAGTACGCCGATCAAGAAATCCTTCACCCAGTTGCATTCTTCTCCAAGAAGCATACACCAGCCGAGGAGAATTACGAAATCTATGACCAGGAATTGGGAGCCATTGTCAAATCCCTCGAACAATGGAGACCGGAATGCAAAGGATCAGCACATCCAATCAAGATACTGAGGGACCATAAAAACCTCGAATACTTTATGACGTCAAAGCTACTCAATAGAAGGCAATCAAGGTGGTCTGAATTCCTGTCAAGATTCAAATTCAAGATTGTTTACCGCCTGGGGAAACAGGGACAGAAACCTGATGCACATACTAGAATACCAGGTCAAATTAAGTTCAGATTTTGGATTGGAACCATATTTGAACCATGGTAATGGGTTTTACAATATGAAAGACCAGAACCACTGGGGTTAGTTTCAGGTTTATAGTAAATTAGCCTCAAATTCTTTTACTTGAAATAGGCTTTTCAATTCTGATTCTATTGCAATATAATCTATATAAAGCTGTCATTTTAAGTATTCTTTTACCTTCAAATCTACAATTTGCAATCCATTAATATTTGTTGTGCTGCCATAGAAAATCTTCAATTTAAACATAATTTACAGTGCAATATCACAGCACCTCAACAAATATTGATCAGATTGCAAATCAGAAACATAGAGATAAAAGATACTTTAAAACTGTATAATTTACATATATGATATATTACAATATAGTACAAATCTGATTCTTGAATTGGAGCAGAAAATATAGAATTATGGGGTCCAATTAAAAATGAAGCTCCACTGGATTTAAAACCCCTCCAAAACTCAGTGGGTTTCAGGGTAGTTTTGAGTTTGAAACTGGAAATAAGCCCCAGTGTAGATTTAGTATTGTTCCAGAACTAGAACTGAGGTCTTGGTTCTGATTCCAATTTGGACCATGGCCAGACAACCAAGAACCATTGCTAACACTAGACACAAGATGGCTGATTCAGATTTACAACAGTTGTTATACAGTGGCAGATATACAGTGGTACATCAGTAGTCTCAGTGGTTGACACCTAGTGGTGGATACACTGTGATGGACACTCAGTGGTGGACACAGCTGAACAGTATGGTGCCGGGCTTGGGAAGTGAACAGGGTGTCAGTTCATAAACATCCGTTTAATAAAGTCTTTTTAAGGCTGCAAAGCCGCCTCCGGTGCCTGTATATTATAAAGGAAATGGGGGTTTTATAAGGAATATATCATATGATTATTACGGGGCGCATGAGCAAATCCAACACTTCTTTCGTACTCGTCAGTCCAAGTTTGCAAAGAATTCTATTTCTCTTTATCACGCCTTGTCATCCAAGTGCCGTCGTTTGATCCATGATTTCCACATCCTGAACCCTTCAATACCATCTCCCATTCAATTTGAACGCAACCCAAACCCCCTTTATAACCCACCTCCTCCCTGCACCAACCACTCCATCCTCATCCCTTCTTCCACCTCTTATCCCTCAACAATGGCTTCTCAAGCCCTCCCTCGCAGCACATCTTCCACAAACGCAAAACCCTTACCGTCAGTCGAAGAGAGTAGATACAAAAACCATTCACTCGCCGGAACAACCGTTGCTCCACGGCAATGGATATGCTGTGAGTGTGAAGTTGTGTCAAAGCTCCGCGGATCAGGATGGAATCCAAAGTGTGCTGGGTGTGGGCATAGGAGGTGTGGGTGTTGTAGGTTGTAATTTTGGTACGGTTTTCGGGGAGAGAAACTCGACGGTATACTTGATTTAGTTTTCGCAGTGTGTGTACTAGGTAATACAACCGTGTTGTGTAATATGCGTTAAGTTCTTGATGTTACTCGCCTTGACCGTGCTTGAAATGATAGGTTCGTTCTTTGTTGGAAAACACTTTGGAAAACAAAGATGACACTTCTTCGAAGGAGAAATAATGTTGTGGTTGACGGTGTTATGTGAGATTGTTGAGGGATGTTCTCCATCGCTACTACAACGGTTTGAGTCATTTCTTCATGGAGGTCTCAAGGCCACGTTCATAGATTTACATATGGTAAGGCAGTTTCAATTGTACTATCGACTTAAACCTAGGTAATAGTAATATGGCAAAGCAGTTCTAAATGTACATTTCGATTTACACCCAGGCTATATTTAGAAACGGTTACGCATGACAATTTCCAACTGTTCTGCAGTCAGCGGGGCATCAATTCCCGCATACATTTGGTTGAAAGGATTGATTGTTTCAGTAAGGGTACCTGCGCCAACTGTGATGCGTCAGTTACCGATACCGCAATTAACATTTGCAATAGAATAACTTACCAAGATTACTTTGAACGCTGGAGGTCGGTTGGTACGATTGAAAAGCAGTACCCGTCTGGAATTCGTTGTCGTGAATATCCTGATCTTGTGTTTGGATTGGCACAGGAAGGAGAGGGCTACCAGGCGTCATGGTAAATGGGAAGCGCGACGAAACTTGAGAAGGTGTGATGGCACCACTATTAAGGGCACGAAGCTGGTTAGACATCTGCCAACGCTCTTCGTTACTCAACTCTAGCCATGGTTGAATAATACGCGAAGTGCTGATATAATCTCCCGTGTGGTTGAGGCTGTTCAACAATTGGATGTCTTCGTCTGCAGATCGAACAGACTCAGAGCCGATATCTCCGGTCGTGTATGCGACTATAACGTATTAGAATAAATGTACCGATTGTAAGGATTTGGGAGATAGGTTGAGTTACCTGAACTTGAATGCTCGGTGAAAGCATTATTCATAGGTTCAATACCACCTTGAACTTGCTGGGCTACTGCAAACGAGGTCAAATCTGCAACTAGGACACATTAGACTCAACATCAATAGACTGGTGGGGAATAAAGGGTTAGTTACCTGAGCCTGAGGTATTGAGCAAAGGTACACTCCTCTGTTGATTGCCGCCTTGAAGTTGCTGCGCCACAACTGCATTGCTCTGTTGATTACTAGCATGAGCGTACTGCGCCACAGCTGGATTGATTGGTGCATCAACAATATGTTCTTGCGGGGTGAAAGTGTCATTCCTGGTTTGGTTCCAGCGTGGAATGCAATTATGCACGTACTGTGCATTCCTGTACAGTGCTATCTCTCTACCCAGATCGACGGCTACAACCAATTAGAATCAATGCAATAATAGAAAGCGGTATGGAGTATGGATTACCTTCAGAGAGAACTGCATTCGTCTGTTGATTTCCGCCTTGAACATGCTGTTGCTCTGCTGCATATTCCTCTCTTGTCTTCGGATACTGATATGCGTCCCAGAAAGCTCTACGAACGCTTTTGCACTGCATCTTCATCTCTATCTCGACTTCTTTCGTATCGGAGACCTCATTTCCCAGTTCTTTCCAGTAACTGATGATGAGATTCTTAAGGGATTGCGCACAAGGGGGATTAGCGCGTTTGGGTCGAGGACGTTCAAGATTAACAGAACCTTCAATCGGCAGAGTGGGAAGGACAGAGGGCGGAATGATGCGTTGTGTAGGGTCACTAGCCACTTGCAATGACGCGCCTCTGGCTGGGTCCATTGTTATTTCTGGATGGACCGTAATATTCGGGAACAATTGTTGAAATTCGACCGGCCACGGATCTCCCTGGGATTGTTTAGCGGAGTGTATCGGAAGGACTAAGATGGATAGAGCTAGTTAACTTACTTGAACGGTATTGGGCACATGTGCCCTTCGGGGCTGTTTTTCTGCACGTGCACGTCGTTTAGACTCTACAGCTTCGGCTGGTTGTACGGCCTGTACTTCATTCACTTGCCCTGCTAACCATAACAACAGTTGAAGATCTATCGTCGCTCGGCATAAACAACAAGATGGAACTCACCCGAGGTTTCAGGACGATTAAACGGTACGATGACATTTTCAACCGCAATCAAAGGCTCATAAACTGCGTTGGGGTTGGCGTCGATTATTGCTGCAGCCATCTGTTGTATGGTACCAAGTTGTCAAGTGCAGAAGAGGGTGATTCGAAGAATCGAATGTGGGTTTTCTAGTGGGGAATCCAAGGCAATTTGTGTGTGACGTGCAAAATTTCCCACTTTCAATTGGAACAGGATCTCGGCGATGATGCGCCCCCCTGCTTTGGCCGCCGACCATATGGAAAGATGGCGTCCTTATGTTGGTGTCTCTAATGGCATTGGAGTTGAAGGGAAAGGACGACTGAAGAATTATTCCAGAAAGTTTCGGATATTCTTGAATTGACTAATAGCTGCGTTCATGATTCTATGTAATAGGAAAGATGATTTATGACGTCAAGAATGGAAGGGCAAGCTGCGGCACGGAGCTTACAGAGGTTTACTGGATGGCGTTTGCTGGCACGTATACAGGTTTCTTAATTTCAGATATACAGCCCTGAAAGTTCTTCGAGAGTGCACTCGGGCATGCCTGAAATCGGCCAAAGATCCGCACATAACAAAATTAGGCAGCTTGAAACTACCTTACGCACAACCTCAAGTATCCGGAATGGATATGAGAAGCGGAAATAATTGAGTTGTAGGGGAACATTCTTCGGCCACGTACAACATCATATTTTCTATCTTTTTGTCTACCAGTGCTCTCCCCGCCACCGTCCATATTTTGCGGAAACCCGTGGAATTTCCGATTCCCAGTTCTACACCGCCAATGTAGCCTGAGACATCCCTAACACCGATAAGTCACGTAAGTGATGACGATAATTGTGAGTTTTTGAATGAGGGCGAGAGCCGGTACGATGGTCTCCATACCCAGTGATGCAGGCAAATATAAAACCATCTGGTTTTCTTCCTTGACCGCAATGCCACTGCGTCTTGAAAGGCAGTGAATTATTCCTAACTAGCTATGATATTGACGCAAGGGAACGATCGACCCCGCCCTTAACTTTGCCGGAGAGAGGCACCCACAGCTAGACGGGACTGGGCCTAGCTGCGGATTAAGAGGTTTGCGAAACCTTGGACCATCCCATGAACTGATGCTATGATCATGATTGGGATTAAAATTGCGTATTATATATATCAATGGCTCCTCTACCTACTTAAGTACTTACTATGACAGAAAAGGTGCATCTCTCCTACAGTCACCAGACCCACGGCGTTTCTCGTTGTAAAATTCGGTTCGGAGTTCTTGGGCATTGACGGGGCCGGCAAATCCCGAAGAAGTACAAAACCTTTGTCGACTAGACTCGAACTTTCTGTTTCTTGGGCTCGAGCCTACTCAGCTCATGCCCATCATTCTGGGCATGGATAAGACCCGTCTTGCCGTGTCATGCTTTTCCTCGAAGCGCACGATTGATTGAAGTCCTTGGAGTTATTTGATTGCCATGTTGCAATAATGAGGGGAGAACCGTGTGTATAGATTAAGATACTAAGTGTAAAGAGAGAGAGAAGGAAAAAAGACTCGAACTATATACAAGAGAGTAGTGTGCCTTGTGCCCTACGGCTTACAGTCAGCTCCGTCATCGGTCAGGACTATTTATGCAACATTCCAGACAGCCGGGGTGCGAGTTTTAAGTCATGAAGCGACCTGCTGTAAATGATGATGATGTGGAGACCAAAGGATAACCCAGCATCGCCGAGTACTGGTGTATTCTATTTGGCATGATTGATACCTATACACTATATACCAAACAATTTGGTTGAGTATGCAATTTCGTCGTAGATCTGTTTACTCTAGGTCCTTTTCGCTAGATCAACTGATCAAGGTTAATTCTCTAAAGCCAGCTCTAGATATGAGAAACTGCCAAGCTCAGTTACACAGACAGAACAAACAACAAAAACCTCCAATCCAAGTCCATCAACGCCCGAAATCCCCCCAACTCCTCCATAATTCCCCTCATACACCCTTCCCACGTCCGCATGCATTCTAGTCCCTCTCACTCTAGTTCTCACTCTTAACTCTAGCCACAGGAAGCCGCATAAGCTCAACATTCAGCACCGACTGATTGCTCTTGTCAATCTCGCCATTACCTTGTACGCCCCCCCCCCTCGATAACCCTCTCAATCCACGCACTAACCCAATTAAATTCCGCCGTATGCTCAGCACACAGAATCCCGCCGGTGACTCTCTCCAGGAATCGGCAGTGGCGTAACCTCCAGTTTTAATGTTCATCACGTTCTCCGCGGTGAGCTGAACGATCGAATACGGCGGTAACTCTAGAGCTAGAGGTTGCATTTCGATATGTTTTAGCTCTGCAATATATTTCGGTGGAAATAGTTTAGTGAGAATGACCAGAGGATCGGGCCTATCCGCTTAACATATTGATGCACATTCTTGCTCGGTTTCTGCCGATCAACAACAAGTATCAGTTTGTTCATGAAAAATGTGATATTGCGGTGGAGAAATGTCCTGGGTAGTTTTGAGCCAGAAAGGGAGTTTGATAGTCAATCAGAGGGTACTTTTGGGTTTAGATTTACTCATTGAAACCCCACCATCTGTCTGTAAGCTTTAAATTCGGATATTTAACATTGTCAGCTGTTCGCTTGCATCTTGATATAGGATCACGAGGCCACCGATGCGAGGAGCCGTAGACTCTCGGGAGGTGGAGGTGAAGAACAGTGGTCCCAGTAGGTTAGTTCAGCCCGAAGCACCTCACTTACCTACAATTAATGAGCTGCCACTAGAGCAGAACTACTGGATCTATTCTGGGCTGCTCAAGGGCCGCTTGAATTATTTTTCCAGAACACTAGGCAGTTGCCACATCACAATCATAGACAAATGTTACACTCCCAACATTTTCTACATTTGAATATAACTTGCTTTCCATCCTTCCAAATGGGGCTTCGCTCTTTATGCTTCATTGGTTGTACCAATGGAGAAACTGTGGATGAGGCAACTGGAGACATCAGAAAAAAGTCCAAACTCTAACTTTAAGTACAATGTCCTGATATTTCCGCTCCCGAGAGTAACCTTAAACGTCATAAATAGCATCATAAATACTGTCATTCACCACATTAAGCACCACGTCATAATGAGCTGTAGTTCTGTAGCTCCACCTACTCCAAAGCCGCTCTGTGGAACGTAGTTTAGCCAGTGTTCTCAACTGTGCTGTCTGACAGCCGGGGACAGTAGTGTTGTCCAACATCATAGCCAGATGAATGGGACGACGTAAAGGCCGTCCGTCCTGTACATACTAAAGACGGACGGAATATCGGCTATCATCCACAGTCATTGGGCGGTTACTGTATATCTTCATACATGACATCATGGGTGCAGCAGGACTTAATCTTTGAAGCAACGGAGTTTGACATGGTACACACGGAGCAGATGCTCACAGATCTTGCATCATAGTTAGAGTAATCATTCTATTTTACATATAAGTTTTGTTATATATACTAAGATCCATGTGTGAAACGTGTAATCAATGTCTATTCCGGAGGCGTGGATTTCCCCCTATCTACCAAAGGTCGCAGAGGAGCATTGCAGAGCTGCACTCTAATCATACTGTATATACAATCCTACAACAATCTCCCCCCCAAAAAAGAAAAATCCTTGCCAGTAATATGGTAAACCCTGACTCTGAAAACCCTAACTGCATATATCCACGATTGCCATCACCTTCCTATCATTGCTATCATTACTGACTCCCATTCTGACTCCCATTCTGACTCCCATTCTGACTCTGTATTTCCCTTCAATTGTCTCCAATCAACAATTCGTAGTATCATGGTGGTAGTCGAGTATTGGCAGCCAGCCGTAGGCTGGGTAACCACCCAGTATATAGTCACTTCACGCAAGTGCAATTGCACTCCAGCAATAATTTTACATATTACTCTGCTCCATATATTCACATATTCTCATCTGCAACCGTATCTATTCTATTTGATATTTTTGGCCATATGGAGCCCTACTAGCATGTACTTGTGCTTGCACTATTATCACTCTTGAATCATCAGATATGTTTCACTTACAAGATTTTGTAATCTTATCCCTTTTAATTGATATGTCAAGAACCTGAATAAAACCAAAGAAACAATTGAATTGGACTCTTACAATACCTCCAAAGCAAAGTAGATTCCAATTCGGACTAACAGATGATTGTATGAGTGATGACACTCCGTACACCACAGCCAATACGTCAGGGGGTGGATACACTTGAGTATCGCAAACCAGCTTCACTTTTTGGGTTCAACCAAATGCCTGAACCTATGATGAAGAAAGCGGTTTCAACGATCTTAGTAATCTGGATCATGAAGATGAAGGCAATGGCCAACATGACTTACCACTCCATGAGCAACACAAATCAGACTCCATCAAGAACCTCCTCCAAGCGCTACAACAGCAGAATGAAATGTTCAACAACATCGTCAAGCAGAATGCGATGCTGATCGAAGCCAATACAAGGCAGTGGAGTATGCCAAATAACGTTCCGTCCAATGCATCAAAGCAGTTCAGGATGTCCAACTTGAAATGATTCTGCAGTGGCATAGTGGAATTACAGATCTTTTCAAGCTCCACTTATTCAATGTTCAAAGTACACAGTGGATACTTCCCACAGGCAGATATTGACTGTATTCTGTACATGCTTGACAATTTTGGCTGCCGATCCAATCATAATCACTTCAATCAAAGGAAGAGCAGTCTGACTGACCCAAGTCTATGGAACGAGGACCTAATAGCAAAAAACAGCCCATATCTGTTCGTTCTAAACTCTTGGTTGAGGAATTGCTGAAGTAGTACGGCAATAAAAAGCAGATACTCAATACTGGCAGTCAAAATTTCACTGACTTCAAACAAAGGCATTTGGATAAACATATGACTGTTGGAGTAAATGTGACTTGACTAGGGAAAATATGGTGGGATTTCAATTTTGACAAAACACAATACTTTATACTGCTTCACTACAAGGTTTGGACAGACTTGGGGTGGGAGCTACAGTCCAAAATCAAGCCATTCTCCCCGGAGAGTGGCATGTTTGATATACTTGGTGCAATGTTTAACTGAGTGGCAGTTGTCAAAATCAAGCCAAATCAACATGAGCAACAGAACCAACCAGATCCATCTCATTGGCAGAAAGGCGACTGAAAATGCAACTTCAGACCATCTATCCCAAAGTCAACATAAAAAAAGCCTCGAGGTTCAAGCTCAAGCTCAGGTACAGACTCTGGATCAAATGACAAACACTGAACAGACTTACAACCAACACCATGGATTTCGGAAGAAGTCTATGTCAAACGGGAGACAGATGGAAAATGTGTCAGATCTGGCAGTGGTAATCATAAATCCTACCCCTATCCAAGATACTCCCACACCATATTTCCTGACAAACTCAACCCCAACTCTGGCTAAGGTGACTACCAAATCAAATATCTGCAGTTGTTTGACATCAAGCAGTCAAAAATCTAGTTTACCTCCCCCGACACTTGGCTTGGTGGAAGAGGTTGGACCAAACAGAGCTGGGAATGGAGACCGTTGGCACCTGGGTATTAATGGCAACTTTGGACAAGATTCTATCCCATCAAATATCATTGAAATTGAGGGTAGCCAAAAAGATCCTGTGAGCACAGATGTTGAACAAGTATCTCCACAGGACTGTATATTCGAATTTACCTAACATCATTTACAAAGTCTGAGGTTGGGATGGTATATCTGACCACATCATTACTGAATGTAGCACTCAATTCACAAGTGAATTGTGGACAGGAGACTGCTCCCACTTGAGTATGGACCACTGGCTCCCAACTGTATTCCATTCTCAGACTGACGGACAGATGGAGTGCCAGAATCAAATGATAGAACAATACATCCAAGCATTTTGCAACTATGAGCAGGATAGTTGGGTCAAACTCTGATCCTCGACTGAATTCGCATACAACAACTCCATACATGCTTCAACAAGGATGACTCCATTTTGGGCCAACTATAACTACCACCCGACCATGCAGTTCAAGGCACCAAAACAAGTGCACTTAATGTTGGAGGTGCAAACCCACTCCATGGCTGCCGGATTGGAGGAAACTCATTGAATTCTCCAAGAAGACCTGCTCAATGTCCAAGTCCAGTAGATGAAGTATGTTGGAGGTAAAAAATGACGTTTGAGGCTGGCGATAAGGTCTGGCTCTCTGTTCGGAACTTACAGATAACTAGATCCTCCAAGATACTTGATCATAATAGGGCTGGGCCATATACAGTGAGTAAAGTCATTAATAAAAACCCTTATACACTAGACTTGCTGAGTATGATGCCCATCCACAATGTATTCCACATCTCTTTGCTAAATGAATACTTGCCTACTGCTATCGGCCAGCTACCATCTGAACAGCAGCCAATGATAGTCAATGATTTTGATGAATTGGTGGTTGAGAAAATGTTTGCTGCCAAGTGACGCTACTGATAATACCACTACTCGATTCAATTCACAGGCTATAACTACATTCGAACAAGCTGGGAGCCCACAGAAAACCTTGGGACCATACCAGAACTAGTCACAAAATTCCATATGCAACATCCTTCTAAGCTATAACTTTAAGGATTGCAGGAGATGGATTTTGGAGGTGTACAATGGGCCAAATTGAACAGTTTCTTTATGTTTCTGTTCTTCTCTTCTCTGATTGGATCTCAGCCCGGTACAAATAGTGTTGGCATGAATTCTTTATACCTACTACTGGCGATATTGTTTTTCCATACACCGGATCCACTGAAAGGTTGCCATTAAGTGGTATTGATCGGTTGCAGAATTTATAAGGCTGTATGAGGGCATATGAGAGTGGACCGTTATTTATTTTCTTTTCTTTTAATGTATGGGTATCGCAGCACTGAAGGTCTGCAGTTTGAGAGAGGGATGACAAAATGTTGATGGTCGAGAAATAGCAGCCAGCCAGAGTCAGGTGACGACTCATTATATAGTCACTTCGCAGCAGGGCAATTGCATTCCAGCAATAATTTCATATATTACTCTACTCCATATAATCACATATTCTCATCTGCAACTGTATTTATTCTATTTGACATTTCTGGCCATACAGAGCCCTACTAGTACATACTCATTCTTATACTTAGACAGAATGCACTTGGGCAGAACACCTGTGGAGCCTGGCAGTAGAGTTTATTGCTATTGACTACTACTGTGTATTTTTCCAAGGAGTTCTGTTCATCAAAATATATGATGTGGTGGATCGGCTTCCAGGTGGACTCCTTGTCTCGGTAGCCATTCCATCCAACCAGGAAGCATAATGTCTGATTGTCAGTACTCTGGTTCCAGTTTGCAATTTGTTCAATTTTATACTCTAAAGCTCTGTTTTTTGCAATCCTAACTGGCCATCGTAGTGCTTGTGGCTGTATGTTATCAAATTTGCACTGATTGAACAGGTGGACATTGAACAGCTGGTATATCTATAGGTAGATCGGAATATCTTCCAGCTCGAAAGCATATTCTGTATACTGATTTCCCACTGTCAATGGGCCCACATGCATCTGCAACAGGATCTTGCTGAGTTGGCTGCCCTGCATATCAGTATCAACTGAATTGATGTCTTCCCTGCCTGTTAGTACATCCCCAGCACTATTCGCATATTCTAGTGGAAGATTTCTTTTAGGCAGTATCATATGATTTCCAGGCTGAGAGTTGGGGAGCTGTGACTTCTTATTGGCTTCCTGTACCTGAGTTGCCCGTATAATCGCCAGTGTATTTGTCAACTGGTCCAGGATGTCATTCATTTTTGTCATAAAGTTGAACACTACCAAGCAACATCCAGGCTGGAGTTTGATTACCACTGTCATCATATCGAGTTGTATGCAGGGTGTGAATTTTTGATCAGCATGGAAGGGGAACGTGCCATGTTCCTGGTATATGTAGGAGTTGTAAGTACACTGCACCTGGCCAAGAATATGGTCCCATCATTATTCATTTGCTGTAGTAAAGGTCCAGAGATACCACTTCACAATTTGGTTCATCTTCTCTATCCCACTGTTGGTCTGTAGATGGAATGCAGTCCACATCTTTGTTTGTATATGCCAGACTGTAGTAAGGTACTACCAGAAATCTGAGGTAAATCAAGGGTCACAGTCCCACACAATAGCTGCAGGTACATGATACAGGTGTAAGTACCTGTCTATCAAGATCTCAGTGAATGGCTCTGCAGTCAGATGAACTTCACAGGTGGCTACCTTGTTGGCCTGTGTGGTCAATAAGTTGGTAAAAGTGATGATAATGATGTTTCTGGCTCTCCTACTGCGATTGATGACTGTAGCCGGCAGTTCAGTGACAAAGTACATATTGATTTGCTCCTATTGCAAGTTGGGGATGTTTAGCAGTTGAAGCAGGCCATATGGTTTCTTGTTTAACAATTTAGGTAAGTGGCAGGCCAATTATCTTGGATGTACCACCTGATATTCTGAACTAGTTCTTTCTAGTAAAACCCACTAGCTACAATCATGGTTGTCAGCTGAGCCCCAATGTAGCCTCCAATTGCCAGGTCATGCACTTCCTGAACTATTGATTGTCAAAGCTTCTGTAAGGGTAGATATGGCCTCATACGTGATAGTAAAAGTAGATTCAGTTGCATATGAAAATAAGTGATAAAGTAGAATAGTTAATAAGTATGGCAAGATGGTAAGTAAGTGAGATAATCACTGGAGTGCAATTGTACTGCGGCAGAGTGACTATATACTTGGCACTTACCCAGCCATCGGCTGGCTGCAGTTATAGCTTCTTTGGTATAACTAACTTTTCTATTGCTGCTTGCTGAATTAGGCTATCCTCCAGTGGAAGTTGCCATGCACTCTTTCTCCTAGCTAATGATTTCATGCCTGGTTTGGCTTCCCATGCCTCTGTTCTTCCAATGCTATCAATATGTTCTCAAAATTTGGCCGCTACTTGTAGGCTGTCCAAATATCATGGAACCTGTCAGTTACTTGGATGCCAGTCAACAGTAGAATATTTGTGTGTACCATATTCACTGCCCTATCATTCATGCCCTGGGCTACTATTATTTGTTCCACTTGGGATAGAAGTGGAGTCTTACAGTCTGCCTGCTCCACTATAAGCATCATGGATATAATTCTTTGCGCCTGGGAAGTATTCAATATCAATGTCATGCTCCTGCAGAGTATTCAACAGTCCTCTTTACCTCCCCATGAGCATTGGCTGCCACACAATATGATAAAGCAATAAATAATGACTTTGAATTCTGACCTTGTAGCCACATTTGAGATTGAATTGCCAATGTTCAATCATGCTTCAGACTCCCAGTAGTTCTTGAGTCCAGGTCCTATAGTACATCTCAGTATCATAGAGCTTTCTTGAAATGCATAGTATGATATAGTCTTCAGCTGTGGTTCCTCCTTGCAGTTGTTATATTGAGTGTCCAATTGCAAAGTCTAACACATCTGTCACAGTTGTACTGAGTGACAATCATTGGTCAAATGATGATTAGTAAGTAATAGAAACGATAATGTACGATGAGAATGAAAGTAAGTTTTCTATCAGGGCTAAAGCACAATGAGGATGAAATCAACTTTCTAATCAGGTTGTACAAGAAACATGGAAATTATGCCAAATGCAGTGTACAAAAGATAGAGGAGTTTGGATGTATTATGAAATGAATAGATTATGGACGAAATAAGAGTATATAAATCAGGTGTTCAACAAAGGATATGTTTCTTTCTTCACTTGTTTCCTACTCTACAAAACAATCAAATAGTATCAGCTGTCCCCTCTGCCACACATGGTGATTCTAGTTCTAATCCCTCGTATTCAGTCCTCATTCTTCAGCCACATGCTATTTTCAATTCTTCACTGCCTACTGGCTTTTTGGTTTTTATAAACCCTAGAACCCTGAGACCTAAAACGTTCAATACCAAAGCCCTAAACCCTTGACAGAAAAATAAGTCTAAAAATCCATTCTATTAGTTATATTTTTTTTATTTGCCACAATCCTTATTCAAGCAGTTGTTATTTTTGTTACACACACAGCCATACCCACTGCACCTTGTTTTGATCAGTAGGCAACTTCAAACACCAATTGATTGTTCACAATTTCTTGTTACATATTTGTATTATCTGTCTTTGGGGTTACTGCCAACCGATTAACTATTTCAATGAATAAGTACGAGCCCCTATACATATATTCATATCTGTTATTGTTCTGATTGGAAAGAAGTCTTACAACAGTCCAATGAATTAGCATGATTGAATATTTACCACCAGAATTGTACAATCGACTGTACCAGCAAAACACCATATGGGTGGCTTGTTGGTTCATTTGCAATTGTAAAACGGAAGAATTCAATAACTCTTTTAACTGTAACAAAGAATAGATTTGGATTCTTTGTCCAATTTGAATTCTCAGTCATGAAACCCTTTTGCCCTGGTATCGAGCCGGACACCAAAAGGCATTGATGTGTTGGAATTCCAACAGTTGTATTTGGTGTGAAACTCTCTATGGCAATAACTCCTGCATATACTGGAAAAGCGATACCTGGAGGCACATCTGTGATGAGTGCCTGGAAGGAGCACAAATCTTCGGCTGGAGGATCAATAAATATCTATATCAATCATCATTTGAAGATTTCCAAGATGGCATCAGGATTAGGGTCCCATTTTGTAATAAGGGATGTCATCTTTCAGATTTGTACCCAGGAGGACCTAGAAACAATATCAACAGTCAACTTATTGAAATTGACACACAAAGGATTCTTGGATTAATCAACAAATGCAAAGGAAGCAGCAACACAAATGTTAACAGCTATGACCAGTCAGAAAGAAGCTGAATATGCGAATGTAAAAGTACAAGTACAGTCACTCAAACAAGAGAACACAGGCTGAACACAGAAATCACCCTAACCCAGAGTCAAATGGAAGTTACACCAGAATGTGGACTTGGCATCTTACAGCACCACATTATGGATCTTGAAGGGCAATTAGCTGCAAGGGCTCCAACAAAACATACAGAGCTTCGACCAGACCTCGTAGATGTTCAGCAACAACTAAGAGTCCAAGGACAAGAAACAAAGAGATATTGAGACCAAGTAGACAGGGTGCCGGCATTAGCAGGAAATCAGAAGAATTGTGATAATTAGGGAAATAGAAATTACAAGGAAAGCGACATATTACATTATTCTGGAACTGACCACAAAGTTCTATAATAATGGAATACCCAGTTAGCTCTCAAAATTGCTGGTGAACCAAGAAGGTTGTTTGATAAACAAAGCAAGATAAGATACACAGCCAATTCATTGGAAGGAGTAGTATTAGCATATATTCAACCATACATCTACATATTTACAATACAGGTCAAAATTACGAACCTAAATACCATATAGAAAATACTGCAATCAGCTTTTGGTCATCAGGATTGAGAAGCTACAGCCGATAGAGAACAGTTGAAACTTCAGCAATGAGATAGAAAGTATTTCCTTTAACATATTTTACTGGGAAACTGCCCACGACCAGGAAACGAACCATCCACTGGTGATATTTATTGATTCAAATCACCGGTTTTACCCACTCTCCCTGACTGTATAACTACTGGAGGTTGACTATTGACCTCTTTTCCCCTGTTTCAATTCTGTAGGGCATCAACTGGGCACCACATACTTCAAACATATATAACAGAGCTTTTCTCCCCTTCACTTTTTTTATTGTCCCATCCTCCTCCATCTATAATATCTTCCTCCTCATCCTCTCAATCACTGAGACAATTTGTATCCACCTTCTTTGCACCTGCACCCTACTTTTCCACATGTTTGAACCCTTTGGATCCCTTTCCTACTGGTGCTGCTATAGCTGCCGCCTTACCCTAGCGCTGTTTGATTTTGGCCACTTTTTTTTAATCAATCTGCTCTCTCTCATCTGTGAGCCACACCACATTCTCAGCGGTATACACTCGAGCTTTACCTCAGTGGCTTCAATGTCAAGCTGCCACTGCAGTGGTATCCTTGGCCCCAGAATGAAGAAATCTCATCATTTCCTCCCCCCATTCTTTGTCTGCAAGTGCCACCTGGACAGACCTTTCAAGCTGACCTATGAGAGAATTGAGTGTTAGAAAAGAAGATACTTGATGGATGACTAGGTGTAATGAACTGCATGCTTATCTGCAAATGGCCCTGGGGTTTCAGGGTGTTTTTGTTTGAGCAGCCGAGGGAGCACTTGGTGCTGTATTGGTTGAGGGATATTCTGTAATTGGTGCTCAAATATTTTGTGTGAGTTCAAAGGCCTGATCCCAGTAGCTTCGAATGCACTCAAGATGTTCCTGGGTGTATATGCTGCAGCCCTAGCGTGTGTGACAAACCTATTGAAAAAGTTATTGACTGAATAAATTGAAATTCCAGGGGTGTATCTACTCATGGAATTGCCCCTTCTTAACAGTATTCCCTCCATTTCTCAAGGACAAATCCAACTCATTGCTATAGCAACATCATAAGGGACCCAAGAGGCCAACATCAAGTGGCTTTGAAATATATATGGAGTATGCTGAAAGGCATATTGGGTATATATTTCTTTTCATGTACAAATTGACAAACTGCCATGTCAAATGTGATCCATGTCCATCAGGAATGGGAGTGCGTGGCTGTTGCTTAGCACTACTGCAGTCAGCATGAGCAAGAGAACATTTCAAAGTACCTACATGCAGGTTGTGAATTTTTCAAAGTTCTTTTCCACCGATTTTCATCCTAATTTGTTGTGGGTCCAGCCCTTGGATGACCATGTAAAGGTTGTTGGCTCTTTAGCCTGAACCCCAGCATGCCATCCTAGTACATGCTTTCCACCCTGAGAGATATACATTAGCGATATAACTGTACCAGCTGCAGATATACACTCTATAAATGTAACCATTTTCGGGTTTCCATCCTAATACAATCAGGGATTCCTTCAGATTCTATGGCGGATTACCTTGACTTGCAAGGCCTGATCAAGCATGAACCCCTTCGTATCCATATTGTAAATGATTTCTGGATGAGCATTGAGCTTCCAATAAGCTTTCTCATCCGCAATTCTGTTTGTTGGTCAAAAATATGAGGTATACAAAACTAATTTACATTGTGGAAGAAGATTTTCAGAATAACAGGTTCATTTGCAATCTCCCTCTGGCAATTCAGGTGCTGACTGACATTGCTAGAAATACCAGTATGTTGGTTCAGGAAGAGAGTAATCCAGTCATTGTCCAATTGCCGGTGATATTGCGGGGGTAGTAGATATTGGGCAAATCCCTTTACCATATTCTCTTGCAGTGGGTGTCCCAGGTCATCCAGAGCTTTACAGAATCTTACAATCAACTTCTCTTCCTCCGGAGTGAACAGCCACTTCTTCTCATGTGTAGCACTGCAGGCCTGAGCCCTTCTGAGTGAATCTCGTAGAGTATCATAGGGAATGCCATCTATTCAGTCTGCTGAGCAGATAGATATTATTTCACAAATAAAATAAACATGTTTTGCATCCCGGATGTCGTTTTCCCTGGCAGCTACCAGTTTTCTGGGCTTTACTCTGCTCATGGTTGCAGTGATGCAGTGGGTAGGTGAAAATTAGGTTTAGGAGTGGGGTAAATATGAACCCCTGTTCATGTACTTACATGTATGATCGCATGATCGGTTACCAGTACATGGACGGTTAGACCAAGGCATAGGTTGTTATCCACCGTTTCCACAACGTGTAGATACTGTCAACTGGAATGAAGAAGTGCAAAGAAATACATTTTGACGAGAACTGTCTGATGAATTGAAGGACTTGCTGCAATAGTGCCACATACCAAAGACAGTAATCAATTTCATCCAAATTTGTTCCAAGCTTGATGCACAAATCCGAGCCTAAGCTGCAGACAGGTCATCAGGACAATGGAGTAGACGGTCCAAGAAACCAGAGATCAACAGTACACCCATTCCATCAACCCTGGAAACAGCAAATGCAGAAACTGGGGCAGAATATCAGGCCCCACTCCAATGGACCTCTCTGTAATCAAGAGAAAGCAGATCACTCTACACAACAGGAAGAGACAGTGGGAAGGAGGGCTTTGAATGTACTGCAGAGACTGCAGGCACATTGCAGCATCCTATCCAAGAAAGTTGAAAGCTGCGACAGGGCAAGTCAAAATCAATTCGTTCAAATAAGACAAGAAGAAGGGGAAGGAACAGGAAGTGGAGTTGGGAAATGTTTAAACCAGTGCAATAAGGATGACCATTGTGCTGGGCACAAATTTACTTTGTCTACAGTTGTACAATCTCATTTTGGAATATTGCAGTTCTCAATTAGTAGTACAGAAATTAAGCAATATTTCATGGAAAGCAAGTATATTGTGGTAAAGTGTTTGCTGAAAATCGGAGACAGATTAATCAATATACCTGCATCAGTTGACTGCGGAGCCACAGGAATATCATTTGTGGAGAAAAATTTTGTTCTTTATAATCAGTTGAAAGAGAGAAAATATGGAGAATGAAGAGAGTTTGAGGTTATTGATGGAAGACCCATTGAATCAGGAACAATTACAACTATAACCAAACTAAACTTAGGGATAGGATCACATCAGGAACTACTACCAGTGATTGTTAAAATGTTAGAACATTATCTGATAGTATTGGAATTGCCATAGTTACAACTTCACAACCTAATGGTCAAATTTCAAAGTTGCCAAATTGGCATCAAAAGCAGCTACTGCAAACAACACTGTCAACATCATTTGAGCTTATGGGTAGAGGGCAATCACATGGAAACATCAGTACATCCAGAGAAATCCAAGGTAGACATGGGTGTAGTAGCTGCCTCACCTTCAATTAGAAGAATGAAAAGAATAAACTCAAGATTGATACTATCACATCACATGCAGTCTATAAAGCCTCGGAAATGAAGAATTTACCAGAAAAACCTTATGGAAAAGTCATTCCAGAGAAATACCATGAGTTCCTACCACTGTTCAGCCATGTGATTACAAAACCATTGCCTCCATATTACCCCTACGATCATAGAATAATATTACTGGAACAATTCAAATGTCCATTCAGATCTATTTACATCATATTACCGCATGTGTTATGGGGGTACATGGGCGTGGGTAGAGGCAGATCCATATCATCGTACTTGGTGTCAATATAGTCCGATCATGATAACTAGAACAAAACTGAAGAAATGTACTGCAAAGGTGATTCGTCCTAGTCTTTGTAGTATATGGAGGTATACTGGCATTCGCAGAGTGTAGCCGTTACCCTGAACATTTTAGGAGTCTTGTAGGTAATCCTCTGAAGACTCGTCGTAAGATTCTTGCAAGGGATACTCGCCGGTTTCACAAAAGTCGAAATAATTGTCCACAAGGGTGTTGTATTGCAAAAACTTTTACAGGACATAAAGGTGCACTTCGGTTTCGCAATGCTGGTGTAGATAGGCAGCATTATAGATAATGATGTCTTCACGTGCATATTGGGACATAGAGAATAGAAAATTTTATAGTAAAAACTTAAGATTATTTCAGGTGGTTTTCTGCTGTTGTTGTTCTGACTGTGGATTGTTGCTAGAGCTTGATTGTTGTGTTTGAACAGGAGGTCAAGGTGGTCTTTCATAAGTTGTAGGAATGGGTACGAGCTAGTACTGCTCTATACAGCCAGAGATATCAAATGGAATAGATACAGTTGCGGACAAGAATACGTGATTATGGAGTAGAATCGTATATAAGATTCTTGCTGGAGTGCAGTTGCACTCCTGCAAAGTGACTATATCCTGGGCACTTATCTGGCCATCGGCCGGCTGCCATCATATTATCCCCCTCTCTAGCTGCAGACCCTGTCGGCTGCCATACATATAAATGAGAATAGAAAAGAAAGAAAGATCCAGACTCGTACGCCCTTGTACAGCCTGATGAATCCCACTACCGATCGGTACCGCTCATGGGTGACCTTTCGGTGGATTCGGTGTACAGGAAAACTCCACCTCCAGTGGTAGGTGTAAAGAACACATGCCAATGTCTTTTATACTGGACCGGGATCCAATAAGAAAAGAGAAGGAAAGAACATAATGAAACCTTCCAATTTGGCCCATTCCACTCCTCTGAATTCCGACTCCTGTAATCCTTAATGTCGTAGTTTTGAGGGATGTTCCTGATGGAATTTCGCGACTAGTTCTGGTGCATTCTCGAGGTTTTCTTTGGGTTCCCAGCTTGTTCGGATGTAATTATTGACTGCCCATCGAACCATGTAGTGGAGTCGTCGGTAGTGTTGCTTGGAGTCAAGAATTTTCTTGACCTCCCATGTGTCGGAATCATCGACTATTACCGGTTGCGGTTCTGATGGGCGCTGGTACATTGTAGAAGGTAAGTATTTGTTGAGTAGAGAGATGTGGAAGACTTTATAAATGTGTATCGTACTTGGCAAGTCTAGTTTGTAAGCGTTCCTATTAATGGCTTTACTCACCGTATATGGCCCAGCCCTTTATAATTTGTTTCCTTGGGGGGTCTAGTCGTCTTTATGTTCCGAACCAAGAGCCAGTCCTTATCGCCAGCCTCAAAGGTGATTTCCTTGCTTCAGGCATACTTCGTCTGGTGGGCTTGGGCATCCAGCAGGTTCTCTTGGGGAATTCGAGGAGTTTCCTCCAATTTGGCAGCCATGGAGTTGGCTTGCACCTCCGACTTTATGTGCGCATGATTCGGTGCCATGAACTGTATGGTCGGGTGGTAGTTATGGTTGACCCAGAACGGAGTCATCCTCGTCGAAGCATGCATGGAGTTGTTGTATGCTAATTCGGCCAAGGGTAAGAGTTCGACCCAGTTATCCTGCTCATATTTGCAAAATGCTCAGAGGTACTTCTCCATCCTCTGGTTCTGGCGCTCCGTCTAGCCATCAGTCTGAGGGTGGAATGCAGTCAAGAGCCAGTGGTCAATACTTAAGTGAGAGCAGACTCTCCTCCAGAATCGACTTGTGAATTGAGTGCCACGATCAGTGATGATGTTGTTGGGTACGCCATGTGTGCAAATCACATGTTCGATGAAGAGCCTGGCCAGTTCCGGTGAATCGAGATCTTTCCAGCACGGAAGATAGATGGCCATCTTTGTAAGCTGATCGACAATGACAAGGATGCCTGTATACTCAGATGCTGTTGACTCAGGCAGGTCGGTGACGAAATCCATGGTGACTCCTTCCCGGGGTCGCGATGGTGTGTTGGGAAAAAAACCAAGTCGCGCCCAGGACGTACATAGCCCAGGGGTGCATTGGTCGCTTCAGGCAAAACCTCTTGAAACTCATCGTAGCGTGGCACTGGACGTGTGTATATACGACCCCTGGCAGTGCGCTCTCTCCTGCTGACGTCATATTTCTTACTGAGGCAGCCATGCAGTGAACTCACATCTTACAGACGCAGTATCCCTTACGGACGCAGCCATTCATTCACGCATATCATACTCACGCAGTATCTCCTACCAACACAGCCATGCAGTGTGCACATCTATTGATTCACCACACAAATTTCATGACACCTCAGTGCAATGCACACCTTGACAAAACGCAGTATGCACTGCATCAGACGATCATAGGTTGCCCTGAATTTAATTCACATCTCAGGCGACGGATACAGTACAGTTTGAATGATGTTCGATATTAAAGTGTAATCAATACAGATTCCTGTTCCAAATGCCTCACATTCTAAATGCTATTCTACACCTCCCAGCCAGCTTGAAACACATCCTCTAAACTACTCTCTCCTTCACAGTTATCTACCCACTCCGACTCTGCACCCTTGTCCTCATCCTCATCCTGATCCTCATCCTCATCCTCATCTTCATTCTCATTCTCATCCTGATCCTCATCCTCGTCCTCATCCACCTCAATCTCGACATCATCATCCAGCTGCAGGCCACGGTATCGCTGCGCACGACTCCTGGCACTGTGAATGTCATCATGCCTGTTGTCGTCATCATTGTCGCCATCTTCAACCCCATCCTCGGAATCGAAATTCAAATCTTTAGCAATGGGAATGCTGATTGCTGAAATGATCCGAGTCTCAATGTCCGGCTCCATCATTAGAGCTTCCATCGCAGTCTTGTTTAACACCACCAGACGAGGTTTGATAGCCATGGCAGGCGTGTTATTTGCTCCTTTCGCACGTAGAATCAGGTTGTTGAGAGCCGCCCATATGGATTTGATTACCTTCTGCCTCAATGGAGACTGGAGATCATTCCAAATATTCATGAGATCAGTGTAAGTCTCTGCAAAATGTTAGGGCAATTATATGCATTGTGAAAGCCATAATTACCGCCGTCATTATCTCGATTGACATAGTACTCCCACTCTGGCCTTTCCGCCAGATTTTGAAGTCATCGCTTTCAACCTTTGTTGGAGCTAAACATCTATTTCTTTGCCACTCTGTCAGTGTGTGATGCAATGCTGTACATGTTAACACAATCAGTACCGGAGATGTTTGTTCTCACATCCAGTCATGGAAGCCCTCCGAATGCCTACCGCATTTGTGTATTTGTTAGATGACATGTAGATACAGAAATCGTGAAATCTCCTCGGCAAGAAAGTAACTCGCTCGTTCCTGATAGTGTTAGCGACGCTGACAGTTGCAGACAGGACTCATCTCAAGCTCGTTCGCACAATCGCATTGGCGCACAGTGAATGCAAAATCCGACAGTAGTTGGTCAATGTGTATGCGGCGTTCATCGTCTTCTAAACGATGTAAGTTTGATAGTCTCACTACACAATCACTGGCCTTTTTGATCATGTGCGATCTGACTGTATTGCAACTGTTTTTGATCTGACATATGGCCAGTCAGTCAATGAGATTGCATTTCTGGGAGATACTGAACTATCTTGAGACACTCCTTCTGACATTCCGGTAAGCTAATATTGACTCCTTCTTGTATGCATACCTTGGGCCAGCATAGCGCTACTGAATTTGTGTGGAAACAATATGTTAGTCAGTATCTACCACTCTCTGAATTGTATATGCTACCACCATTAACTCAACTTCAGTTGGAAATGGTCCCTCGCTCAGCATTTTCTTCTCCATCATGTGACGCATTGTCTCCAGTACAGCATTAACTCGAAGGTCACCTGGTTCAAGGACACTTCGACTGCCGTATTGTTTGCTTCTGACTGACAGACATGATGGTGTATTCGGTGGAGACGATGGCATAAATTGTGAAGCCAATGATGATGGGTGTGGACTCTGGAGATGACTAAGGTTCATTGCTGAATGAATACCGACAGAAATGACACTGGGTGCTGGTGACATTGAATTAGAAGCTTGATTCAGCGGGGGCAGAGATGGTGTCAGGGCTGGATTTGGGGCAGATACAATGGGTGAAGATGATGAGACGACCTGTGTAGTCGAACCTTCGATACGTAAACCTGTAGCCTTCATCTGCTTGCGCTTCTGCTTGTCAGCTTGGAACGTGAGTTTCCTCTTTTTAACATTTGCAGAACGTGGTATTGGGGAGACAACTTCAGCAGTTGCCGTTGCGGCTTTTGGAATTGAGGATACGGCCTTGTACAGTAGCCTTGTTTGGGTCATTTTTAAAAGGCAAACAAGTCCAGAAACAGTGCCAAAAGAGTGCTGTTGCAGTAGATGGTGTTGTGATTTGGAGTTCACAATGCAGACGAAGGTTATTGCAGTGCGGAAAAGGAAAAACTCGTCTCATAATGGGGCAGATTCACACCATATTGTATTAGCTTGTCACGAAAGTGTCGCGTACCATCTAAAATACGATAGAAGCAACTCCTGAAGATGCAAATACAACCCCTGGCTAGCCTAAATACAATGCTAAATATTAAAAAACTCATACCCAACGCCAAAAGACAGGAACTAAATCCCCAACGCGTAGTTAGCTTGCTAGTTCATTGAAGGAACGATCAGGAATGTACTGAAATGAGTCAATCAAACACTGGTGAAGAAAACCCAAAAGAGACTAAAAACAACTCTGCAAAATTCAAAAATGACCCCACCCGACCTAAATACTATATGCAAAGACCCAATCCCACCGAACCAATTACTAGCCCCAAAACACGAACCTAATGCGTGTATCAGTATGCGATTCCCTTGTAGTACTAGTAGACGTACCGAAAATCATAAGTCAAAAAGATCACCCGGTAGAGTCAAACGCAACACCTCGAGCTGTGTAAAGCTCATACTGAGAGTCACATCTTGGTACATGGCAATTGCCAACGGCTCAATACCCTCTGACCCCAGCACATCGTCATATATTGCCTAACGCTCTATCAACACCCCCACCATTACTGTCCTCATCCCCCACTGCACCTCCGCCCGCGTCTTCACTTTTTGCCCCTCTACCACATGCGACGCAGCCTCCATGATTGGTGATCTCTCGTTTCTTAATTGTGCAACTACCGGGTCATTCATTGATTCCTCCAACACCGGTGACGACTTCTTTCCAAGCGGTGCATTGAACACGTTTCGGAGAGTGGCAAATTTGACGCGGCGAGTGGCAGTCATCTCTGGTTGTGACTTTGCTTGGCGGTTTATTGCGACGAAACTGGGAGCAGGGGTCGGGCTATTGGTCGGTTTGGAGGCACCAGGTGTTCCGGAAGAAATGGTCGAGGTTGTGGTTGTGGTGTTTGTGGAGTAGCCCTTGCAATACTTGGAGGTGAAACTGCCATTGCCTTCAGAACAGCCACAACGATGAAAGGGTTGTAAGCTGTAACCGAAAAAAAGGTGGCCACAGAGTTGTTGCTATTCAGTCGAGTTGCATCACATGGCTGCAGAGAGGTTTCGCGTGGCATGACTAGACACCTAAGAATATAATTGACATCCCTGGCGGGACATAGGCGACTCATAGCATGTTGTAAAGTCTTTGTGGTGGAATTCTCGACTTGTGAGAGATGCCATCTGTGTGCACTGTGGTGTACAAAGACGTCGTCCCAACAGAGGTATTCTGATGGGTAGCTTTCAGGGTCAATGATGCAGACCCTCAAGGTGTATGTGAGGTTTGGGGAGGTACAAATGGCGTCGGTTGAAATGTCATCGAGTTTTCGTTTCTTTTGAGGCACATTGGCGACAAAGGCAGGTGGCATTCCATATTTGTGAGATGGTGGGTTCAGCTTCGGTTTTCCAGGATACCAGCTGCCTTTCTTCGGATGGCCATTGCCACGTTTCGAGTTGTCGGAGGAGTCGGTGTCGGTGTCGGTGTCAGTGTCGGTGTTGGTGTTGGTGTTGGTGTTGGTGTTGGTGTTGGTGTCGGGGTTGGTGTCGGTGTCGGTGTCAGTGTCGGTGTCAGTGTTGGTAGGTAGGCGAGGGTTTTCTTTGCGATACCGATTCATCTGGACCTGAGTTTTGTTAAAACAGTCCTGGAGCAACGCCCAGAACCCACTCCACCATTCAATGTGTCATGGTTGTGTTGATTCCTGCTGCTTCCACATTCCCTGAAACAGTTTAAAGTGTCTTGTAGTCACGGGGTCAACGAAAAGAATATCATACATCAAGTCAATTGCACCATCATCGTTGACTACGTGAATGGCATACATCTGAATAAGGCCCTGAATGTGCTCGGCCATGAATTGCTTCGCGAAACAATTTTGGAGTAGAGTATTCTCAATTGCATCAGTTTTGGAAGGGGTAGATGGGATCTTTTTGGGTGGCATAGCAATGTTCTGAGCATTATATAAGAGGCGGAAGAGGTGTACGGCAGGGTTGGGGTTAATGTGTCAGAAGACAATGATAAGAGTAAATACATAAATATGGAGTAGATGGAGAAGATGGAGAAGAATCGAAACGGAGGGAGTATACGCTGGTATATATACAGTGCGAAGTGGACCATCCAAGGTGCTAGAATCGTGGGAGCGGCTTGCAGGAGAGTCTAAGGCGCTGGTGATATCAAACATCATACTCGAAAAGGAGCTTTCCTGGTTGTGAGTCACAATCGGCACTTCTCTTCTGGCCTAAATCATGCTCAGCATGTTGTATTTGACCCTCAGAGCCATTTGAAATACTCTGGGAGTCTTGTCAAGTGATTGTTGGGTCAAAGTGTCGAAATCTGTCAGTTTGAGTCCCTACAGTACCACTGTGACGTCAAGTTCCAACATAATGACGCAGTATGGTATCATTAACAGTTGGGACCTGCCATTTAGAGTCAGAGAAGTGTCACCAGCATCTCTGACGGTGCATAGACCTCCAGGCACACCAGTTTCACTTGGTGCTGTGGTGTCATGAACTCTGAAGACGAGTCTTGGAACAAATAATGAGTGATATCGCATGTTTTTGTCACGGTTGTGTCGAGTGAGGATCGTGGCTGCAGTGATGATTGATGGAGCGTATATACAGAATACGAGACGCAAGGATGGAATCAGGTCTCGTTGAAAAGAATTAGGTATTGTTTTGAGAAAGCAGGTTTTGTGGGAAGGAATCAGGTTTTGTTGGAAGGAATCAGGTTTTGTTGGTTGAGGTTGTAAATATGACGTGATGGTTATGATGTGGTTCCTGATTGAAAGGGCTGCGTACATAGTTGGGTAAGGTTTGGATGTATTTTGAAACAAGTGAGTAATGGTGACGACAGTCACGTTAGTAGGATATAAGGGCGATGGTTTCGCAGATGATCGGTGGCTCTTCACATGTGCTCTAGTCTACAAAACAATCAATAGCTTCGGCACCAACCTTTGTTCACTTCTGTGATTCTGGATTTCCAGTCTCTAGTTTGTTACACAGTACCCGCGATCACTGCACCCTCCTGTTTGGTTTTCATAACCCCTAGAACTGCGAGCCTTGAAACCTTGACAGAAGAACGTGTCTACAATCGAATTCACCAGTCATATTTCAGTATATGTGCCACTAATCTCACCGAAGCGGTTGTTACATTTGCCACAGACCTTGCAACTCTCTTTGTTCCGTATTTAAATCAGTTGGAAACTTCGAAAATACGCTCACAGTACACAGCTTTTGGAGACACTCCTGCGTTGTGTGCCAGTGGAAACATTGACGCGAAGAATCCACACTGTTTTAAATGCCAGCATACGACAGTAACAAACCTCAACAATCTTGAATCAATTTCTTCGACCTAGCTGGCCGAACCACCAACCTCTTTGAACAAGAACTATTGAATGCCTTTGATAGCATCGACGCGATTATTCTCGAAATCTCAGAACCCCTTGAAGCGAATTTTTGGGACGAACCACAAGCGGTATCCCCTTGGAATAGTTACTGGACGGAAGCCGCAAGAATCGGAGGAGGACTCCAAATCAACAATCCAGTATTCAAAAACCTTTGACCAAATATCACAGTCTCCACGTTAATTGCCAGGACGAAGAGCTCTGTTATTGTGAACACAACTGCGGAGGCACACACACGACGATCGGAAGAGCAACAGATGCTCAATCATCGGGAGCCACAATCAAGGGACCACAAAAGAACACGGATAGCCAAACTTCGTGGGCAGATTATAATGAACAAAAAGTGAATAAAGGAATGGGAGTAGACAGTGAATTATACCCGGCCCCTTTACCAACCCCACTGATCATCGTAACAACACCCGACAAACATGAGGTGTTCATCTGGTAGATGGTCTATCTATTCTTGGAAGCAGAAATCGAAGGGCCAGCCCAACAAATCCAAGAAAACATCGATCATGTAAAAGAATATCTGAACAAAAAACCCCGTTCCCGCTTCACAACTGCCAATCTCCTCACCGCAGCCTCTCGACACCACAGCCAAGATGTCAGGAGAATCATTGAGACCAACCCGCGACGTCATGCTAACCAGTGCACTACAACTCGAACTGCCAACCGTGACAGCCAAAAATACGGAATTGATGAACGAGGCTCAACTCAAGAGCCACATTCCGGACATCAACCTCGGGCTCACAGTATTGGCCCAACTCCCGACAACCAGCAGATTAAACTAATTTGAAAAAGCACAGCAATCTGTGAAAAATGCGGAAGCACGAATATCGGAGTTACTGGCAGAGGGAGCTAAGGTCATACAGGAACGGGACGATCTCAAACAGGAGCTGTTACTAACACAACAGGCATCGGCATCAAGGGGGGCAGCCCCACAAATATGCAGTCATGGGGACCTAGAAGAAGAAGTCCGAAGCCTAAAACAACAACTGTCAGAGAGGGATCCAGACACAGCCGAGCTGAAACAATACCTGGAGGATACTCAAGTCCAGATGGAGAAATATAGGGACCTGGCGGAAGAAAACCGACAACAGGTACACCGAATTCGGAAGTTAACAGAAGGAAGGTCAGGGGAAGTGGGTGAAAGGGAAGAATGGGAGGAGAAGGTGAATAATATAGCCAGCTTCTCGGGAGAAAACAGAAAAGAACTCCGGGATGGAAGGTACAGTTGGCTCTGAAGATCGCCAGCAAACCAAGGGCATTCAACACCAAGTAGAAGAAACTACGATACCCAGTGGGTTGCCTAATGGGAGTAGCCCTGGCACAGTTAATACCACAACGTGATGAAATCTCTAAGGAAGTCAAACTCGATACCCTAAAAGACCTAGTTGACCTGCTGGATCTAGCGTTCAAAGATCAAGACAAAGCAGCAATGGTCAACAGGGAACTCTTGAGACTCAGACAGTGAGACTGCAAATTCTCCCAGTATTATGCGGAGTTCCAACGATATGTAGCAGACATCAAATGGAACGAAGATGCCCAAATAGACGCACTACGAAATCGGCTGTCCTATGAGCTCAATGATTCCTTACAACATATCGAAGAACTGGAAAGCATAGTCAAATTTGTCAAACTATGCTCAAAATGAGATTCACAGCTGAGAAGATGTGCAGCAGAAAAGAAGTCCGAAAGCTGGGAAGGCTTTAAAAAATCTGAAACAATGACAAACACCATATCCACCCCAGACGCGGCACCAGCAGGATCAATGGCAGGATATCATGGCCCTGCACCAATGGATCGTTCAGCGGTCAAGGGGAAGAAGATTACACCTGAGAAACGAAAGAGATGCAGGGAAGGGGGATTGTGTATGTACTGTGGGGATAGCAGGTATTTCGCGGTATCATGCGCAAGAAAATTGAAAGCAGCATCCGGACAAATGGAAGTGTCACCTTTCAAGAAGGCGGCAAATGAAGGAGACACAGATTCGGAATCATGGAATGGAAAGGAAGTGGAGTCGGGAAATGTATAGTCCAGTGCAATAAGGATGGCAATTGCACTTGAAACGAATCTCCTTTGTCAGTCAATGCTAGTTTTGGTATTTCGCAGTTTTCCATATCAAGTGCAGAAATGAAGGAATCTTCCATGGAAAGCAAACATCTCGTAGTGAAATGCTCGCTGAAAATACAAGACAAAACTATTGATTCCCACGCTTTGATAGACTGCGGAGCTACTGGAATAGCATTCATTGACAAAGATTTTGTCCGCCATCAGTAGTTACAAGAGAAGAAGTCAAGAGGTCCAGGAGTATTGAAAGTTATAGATGGAAGGCCCATCGAGTCAGGAACAATTACAACTATGACTAAACTTGATCCAGGAATACGCGGACATCAAGAACAGTTACCCGCGTTTGTCACAAAGTTAGGCCATTATCCCATTGTGTTGGGACTTCCATGGCTACAACTGCACGACGTCACGATCCAGTTTCAGAATAAAAGGATTTGATTCGAAAGCAGTTATTGTCAACAACACTGTCAACATCATTCGAGAATATGGGTATGGGGAAATCGCATGGAAACAACTGAGAAACAGAATAAATCGAAGTTGGATATATGCGTGCTAGCAACAGCCCCATTCATGAGATGCAACAAGCAGGGGAAACTCAAGGTATACGCAGTAACGTTGTACGAAATCAACAAGGCCCTCGAAATAAAGGACCTTCAAGGAAAACTGCTGGACCAATTAATTCCTAAACAATATCATGAGTTCCTTCCTCTCTTTGACAAAGTAATAGCTGAATAACTACCCCCACACAGGCCTTACGATCATAAAATCACGTTACAAGAAGGCTTTACACCTCCATTTGGGCCAATCAACAGTTTATCGAGTGAAGAACTACAAGTTTTGAAGGAATGGATTGAAAAGAACCTGTCGAAGGGATTGATCAGATCATCATCATCACCATGCGGAGCCCCAGTATTATTTGCACCCAAATCTAATAGGGGCCCCAGGTTATGTGTGGACTACAGAGATCTAAACGAGAGAACAATCAAGAATCGATATCCATTACCCTTGAACCATGAAACTTTGCTGAGGTTATCAAAGGCCAGGTGGTACACCAAGTTAGACGTCCGAGATGCCTATGATATGATTAGAATCACAGAAGGAGACAAATGGAAAATGGCATTCCGCACCCTCTACAGCCTATTCGAATGCCTGGTTATGCCTTGCGCACTCACCAACGTACCAGCATCCTTTCTGGAATTCATCAACGTCACACTCCGACCTTATTTGGACATTTTCTGTACGGCTTTCCTGAACCATATCCTCATCTATAGTGACAACTTGACAGGACACCGGGAATATGTCAGAGCAGTGATGACAACGCTGAAGGATGCGGGGTTGTATCTGAAAGCCGAAAAATACTAATTCCATCAACAAGAGGTCAAGTATTTGGGACTGATAGTTAGTGTCAACAGAATTGGAATGGACCCGGAAATGGAAATGGCAGTCAAAGAATGGGAAGCACCCGGAAAACTCAAGGAGGTCCAAGCGTTTTTAGGATTCGCCAATTTCTATCGAAGGTTCATCAGAAATTACACCAGGGTGATCCAACCATTAACAAAGTTAACGAAAAAGCTGGTACCATTCCACTCGGGATCTGATCAGAAACGAGCTTTTGCACAGTCAAAAGAAGCATTTACGACAGCACCAGTTCTCGCACATTTCGACTACGAAAAGAAAATTGTCCTGGAAACAGATGCCTCTAGATACGTGTCAGCAGGAGTTCTATCTCAATACGATGGTCAAGGAATCCTTCACCCCATTGCATTTTTCTCCAGAAAACATTCACCAGCTGCAGAGAATTACGAAATCAACGATCAGGAACTAGGAGCGATCGTTAAATCTCTTGAACAATGGAGACCGGAATGCAAAGGGTCAGCACATCCAATCAAGATACTGACAGATCACAAGAACCTTGAGTATTTTATGATATCAAAGTTACTCAACAGAAGGCAAACAAGGTGGTCTGAATTCCTGTCGAGATTCAAGTTCAAGATCGTTTACCACACAGAAAAACAGGGACAGATGCCTGATGCACTCACCAGAATGCCAGGAGACATTCCTCGGAAGGGGGGGGCCAAAAAAACCCAACAAATCATGCTCAAAACGGAAAATCTTGACAAAACAATACAACTAGAACTGATAGTTGTATTCGCGGAAGTCATAAATCAAGACAAAACTGATCCAAAAGAGCTGTGGAACTGCATTCAAAATGAATGCAAGGACTGCCCGTTCGACAGCAGTGAAGGATTATGCATCAACGCAACAGAAGTCAAAAAGGAATCGGAAAAGTTACAGTCGATACAGAAACATCACGATTTACCCTCAGCGGGACATCCAGGACCTGCAAAAACCTAGGACCTACTCAAAAGGAATCATCAATGGCCAGGTATGAGAGCAGACGTGGATAGATACGTAAGGAATTGCCATATGTGCCAACGCAGCAAACCAAAGAATTAAATGATCCACGGATGGTTGAAACCGCTTGAAATACCACAACAACCATGTAACGATCTGGGCATGGACTTTGTGGTTGGGTTACCGGAAAGCGAATAATACAACACCATATGGGTAGTAGTCGATAGATTGTCAAAGATGAAGCATCTGGTACCATGTCAAGACAATACAGATGGCAGAAAGCTGGGAGAAATGTTTATACGAAATGTGTTCAGATTAAATGGCTTACCAGACCCAATAGTATCGGACAGTGGACCCCAATTCGCCTTGGAATTTGGGAGACACGTCTGTGAAAGACTCGGAATTGAACGAAGACTTTCAACTGCGTTTCATCCACAAACAGATGGCCAAACCGAGCGAGTAAACGCCATTATGGAACAATACCTGGGAAGCGTCATCAATTATCAGCAGGATGATTGGGCCTCGTGGCTACCTATGGCAGAGTTTGCATCCAACAATCACACCTTGGATACAACACGCTGCTCACTGTTCTTTGGCAATTACGGCTTCCATCCAAGAATGACCTTCAGTCAACATCCAGTTCAGAACGGAAACGACATCAGGGAAGTAAACGCCAACACTCTCTCTCAAATAATGAATGAAATCTTTGAACAAATGAAAGCCGAAATGTCCCAAGCACATTTGATCCAAGCAGAACCGGTAGACCAACGACGCAGAGAAGGAACGGAAATGACAGTCAGAGACAGAGTATGGATGAATGCTAGGAATATTACAACACAAAGTCAAAGCAAGAAACTTGACTGGAAACACCTAGGACCATACGAAATCATCGAAGTAATCAGCCCATGGACCTATCGATTGGATCTACCTAAGAACCTTCATATACATCCAGTACAACCGATCCCCTGTCTAAGCACAGCCTCGAGTGATCCATCGCACGGATGAATCATGCCAGCACCACCTCCAGTTATCGTGGATGGAGAAGAAGAATACGAAGTGGAAAGTGTTGAGAATTCCAGGGTGTTCCGATGACAATTGCAATATCAGGTCAAGTGCAAGGGTTACAACGAACGGAGCTGGGAACCGGCAGTTAACATGGCCGGACTGCAAGCAATCGATATATTTCACGCAAAACAACCTGGAAAACTTGGATCAACAGCCTTGTGGGAACTCGGCTTGTGGGAGGGGGAGCTACTGTCACGGTTGCGTCGAGTGAGCATTGGAGGTGCAGTGATGATTGATGGAGCGTATACAGAGAATACAAGATGCAAGGATGGAATCAGGTTTTGTTGAAAGGAATGAGGTTTTGTTTTAAGAAAGCAGGTTTTGCGGGAAGGAATCAGGTTTTGTTGGAAGGAATCAGGTTTTGTTGGTTGCGTTGTAAATTTGGCGTGATAGTTATGATGTGGTTACGGATTGAAAGGGCTGTGTACATAGTTGGATAAGGTTTGGATGTATTTTCGAACGAGTGAGTAAAGGTGATGATGGTCGCGTTAGTTGTATATTAAGGCGATCGTTTAGCGGAGTATAGGTAGCTTTTCACTCGTTCTCTAGTCTGCAAAACAATCAATAGCTTCGGCACCAACCATTGTTCACTTCTGTGATTCCGGATTTCGAGTCTCTAGTTTGTTATGCAGTACCTGCGATCACTGCACTGTTCTGTTTGGTTTTTATAACCCCTAGAACTCCGAGCCTTCAAACCTTGACAGTTTTCCCCTGAGTTTCGCCAGTCAAGTGCACTAGCAGCCCAAATGCACTTGCAGCCAAGTGTATTTCGAGCCCAAGTGCACTTTCAAGCCTGCTTTGAACTGCAAGTGCACCAAATGGAGGTGATACTCTTAGAAATACATGTTTTATGGAGGATATCTCCGCCTTGAAGAGCCTCCATGGTATTATTCTTAATTCCACTACCCTTGCATTGCAACGACCCATGCATGGCAACAACCCAACGCTCAAGACTTTCTGCCCACTTCATATACAGCAGTCAGCATTGCCTACACCATGTCCACCATAGCTTCCATATGAACTCCGAATCGTTTCTGTTCTGTTTGCTTGAAATCTCACAAGTCTAACCTGTGGCTCAACAAACACATTGACAATGATCATCCTCAATATCGCACCCAACTTCTTGAGGCAAAGACAGACTCGAAGCCCCAAGAACGCGTTTGAAACAACTCACAGCAATCCGTCCGTAATTCTCATTGTGGTTTTCACGCAAACCATGACCACGTTGACGATCTTGACGTGTTTCCTCTGTTGCACCCGTTTCCTTCTCCCGAACCATCCGAATTGGACTCGAACACAATTGCAATCCTCCGATATCCCAATGCCGGTGCCCCTGCCGCATACGTTTCGACCACCGATGAGAACGATGTCGAGCAGTGTTTGAACAACTCATTTCATCCATTGGACAGTGAAGAGGAGTACAATTTCGCATAGCTGGTCACATCGAATGCTTTTCCCGCCAATGTTATCAACAACTTGCTGAATGGCAACTGCGGCCTTAAAGAGAGTGTGTGTGATTCTCTGAAATCAAATTACCACCTCCGACAGAAAATCGATACAATGGAGGATGCTCTCGGCCATGGCTCCTGAAAGAAAGCTGTGTTGCCAATGGCATGGAGTGTGCATCATCCAGATGCAATTGAGTTTCGGCACCATCACCGGATAAAGTGTGCAAAATGGCTACTCCGGCAGTCTGTTTATGAGGAACATCTTATATATACTCCGAAACGTTGCTTCAATGATACTGGGCACCATGTTTACAACGAGATGCATACTGGAAATTGGTGGTGGGATAAGCAGGTAAACTTCCTTCTTATTCCCTTTTAAATGCTCACAATTGTGTAGCCAACACTATCCGTCAGTAACAAGCTGGTTCCGATGATATTCATGTCTGACACAACCCACCTCACGAACTTGTGTGGCGACAAGACGGCATTGCCGATACATATGACGATCGGCAATCCATCAGTAACCACACGGATGAAGCACACAATACACAGCGTCTTGTTGGTCGCCTTTTTGCCCATTGCCATCAAGATGCGTGATGTCCCCCTCAAAAGAAGAAATGCTCAGAGGGAGCATAACAGAATGGTCTCTCAGAACCTGCTCCAGCATGAGTTGCAACACCTACTCAATTCTGAGACTCGCACCTTCTATGCCCGCTGTGCCGATGGCAATTTCAGGCATTGTCATTCGACACTGGCTGCATGGATGGCTGATTACCCCGAGCACCGTGACCTTCACAACATCAAGAATGGTGTATGCTACCAGTGCGAATGCCCCATGCAGGAAATGGGTAATCTACCCCGCCGACATGAGAGATATAACCTCTGGGATCATAATATGTATCGTATGCTCTCTGATTCAAATACACCTCTGAACATCGCCGAACTCCAACTCCATGATGTCAATCTAGGCTTTAATATGTTATGGTATCTCGATTGCGTCACAAGCGATCTCCTCAAGCCTGATCCGCTTCATACGATGCAAATTGGGATATTGAAGCACCTCCTGACAATGCTTCATGAGTTTCTCAAGCAGCATAAATGGCTGGACAAGTTCAACAATATTTTGCTCTCGGAGCCTGCATACCTTGATATGATGAAGCAAAGATTTGCATAGAAGGAGGTTTCGGATTGAAACGGAGGAGAAATCAAGACGATGACACGATTCGTTGTGGGTGTTGTACGCAATGCTCTACAGGATCCAAGCCCCTCTAAATGTAGTGTTTTTGATTGTGCGGTTCAGTGCTCTCGCTCTCTTATTGAGTTCTATTTCTATTGCCAGTATGATTCTCACGATGATGAAACGCTAGATCATATGGATGATGCTCTACGTCGCTTCCACAATTTGAAGAATGTGTTTCAACAATTCAGAGCTGGCAAACGACTTGCAGCAGAGGCCAAAGAGAGACGTATGAAATTGTGTGCCGAGTGGGATGCCAAGTTGAATTCAGTGGAAAGCAAGAAAAAAACGGCAGCCTTTCGACAGCGCATTCACAACACATGGAAAGATATTATCGATGCAGAAATGGCCAAATACATTGAAGATGGTTGCAATTTCAACTTTTCCAAGATCCATTTCATGCATCACTTCCAAGAGCAGATACAACAGTCCGGATGGCTTAAACAGTGGTCGACAGAGATCGAAGAAAAAGCTCACACCAGAAGCAGATTAAGGACGGATTTAATGCCTCGAATAAGACCGGTGATTGCTATACTCAGAACATCATCTACTACCTGCCGAGTGATGCATTCGTGGTCACAAAGACAAATTACGACGCTTGGAATCGTATACGCGCTGCTCTACCGACAAGGACGGAAGTGATGACCGAAGTGACCACAGAAGCAACTACTAGACGTCATTCATTGAGGTTTATATCTCCACAACAGCACCCAGGAAAAGCGGAAGTCAAGGACTATTGAGGCCTCTTGAAAACATTGAGTAATGATGTCCTCCGAGATCGTCTATACAATGCCACCTGTGATTTCTTATACTCCAAGGAGGTCAACATTGATTCAGATGATTTCTTAAGCAGTGCAGCCGCAATTTACCATGGATTAAAGGTAGAATAACCCAACACGCATAGCGAGCGCATTATTCAGAAGCTCAGATGTACAGGAGATAACCTATGGTATTCCGGGGCTGCCTGCCATCACTGGGTATGGGTTCAGACTTTGCAACATAAGGAGGGGCAGGAGCTGTTTCACCAGGCACTGCAGGGGCGTGTACTGTACCGTATGCTTCATCTATTCAAGCTGCATGTTGTCCATCTGCATGGCAAAAATACAATTTGGCTAGCATATGTGGAAGTGAAAATACTTGCCAATGGCGGGATGCCGGAAAATATATCGCAGCTTGTCAGGATAGTGAAATTATCGTCCGGAGGCGCATATGCAATTATTAGTGCAGGAAGTATCGTGGGTGCGGCTCACTCAATTCCAGAGCAGCCCATTTCGTCAAAGTCGGAGAATAATGGATGGATAGTCAATAGTCATATAGACCTAGCGACCTGGAACGACGTTTATTATATGCTGCAGGATGAGTTGAATACAGCAGTGAAAATGATATAAACAATGTTCAGAAGTGTAAATAGATTTAATAGACTTAATAAAGATTACTTTGGGAAAGGCAGATGGTATAGTGATATATGTAGTGTGCAGCATCATCATTACGATACACAGAGCAGTGTTACCACGGAGCACCAAGCACTGTCCAATTGCAACCGTCACACAAAGAACACAGTATATTAAACGTTACAAGGCACCAATCAGTGTGATATGCAACCGTGTGAATATTGCCATAATACCAATTGAAGCAATTAGGCCCAAGTCTATTATTGATAATATGGATAATATACCCATAACACTTCTGTAACATACCGTAACTTATGGTAATATTTCAATCTTATCAGTCATTCACAATGCCATTCTCGGCAGCCCTGGCTGCTGGAAGTCAGCGATTATTTGTTCCATTGGGTAGAGGTATTGCTGCAAGGTTTGGTTTTCAGACCTGAGTCAGATATGCGGGGACTCTGGATTCAATTGGATGTAGCCCAGGCTATGCGTCACAGCTGCATGCTGTATATTCTTGGCAATTTGCGTATACCGGGCTTCCCATTGCCGCTGTTCTTGGATCGCTCCTTGCTGCTGCTGTTGCTGCCAAAGTTGATTCCACCAGATTCATTCCTGAGGTTTGGCCACAATGTGTTCCAAATGACACAATGGGGTCAGGGGTTGTTAGTTGGATTTCTGTTTGATGTATCAGAGTTCATTTGAACAGTATCTAAGGTGATATATGTTTTGTGCAAGTTATGATCATAATGGAACAGCATTCCAGGGTCCAATGTTGATATGGTTTCAGGTAATGACAGTATCAAGGGTGAATAGTTCAAACTTGATAAGCCACATTTGCTTACATGAAATGGTCTCTGTCAAGCAGACATTAAATTCCTGCAATGTACCGGTAGTTGCTGCCCAAACCCTGTATTGCTACCAGGTTGTGGCGTATGTAATCAATGTCTATTCCAATAATTACACTTTTGCCTTATTTACCAAAGGCTACAGAGCTGTATTGTTGAACCATATACTAATTCAACTCCATAAACAATCCTGCAGATACAATTGGATCAGGAGACAGAGTTTTGCTGCAGTTGTGAAGAAAAGATCATTGGCTTGAGAGACTGGAGGTAATTGCAACGGTAGTAATTTTAGTTGGATGGTATAAAAGCATAATATATTTACCAATGAACTGGCAAATTATGATAAGTAACTGGCTGACAAATAGCAGACCTTTATGGCAAAACAGGCTCAGTAGAACAGATTCACACATCAAGCATGCAATGATATACAATATACAGAAAGTCTGCCCCTGATAGTGAATGCAATAGAAAGAAAAATTGTACAGTTGAAACATAAAATTACTATCACGAATGCATACAATACGTTGATGCAAATCAAACTTGGAACAGTTTTACAAGAAATTGAGGCAACTAACATAGTAATATGTACACCATATATGAAAAACATTCAGTGATATTACCCAAAACAAATATTCAATGAATGATTACCCCAAGATTGTAACTTTCAATTACCGGACTGTTTGAACCATGGCAACCAACTCCCCCTGCCCCAAAGGTATAATAATGCAGCCAAAATATAGAATGATGATCTGAGACTTTGTAAAGCTATTTATTGGTATTATAGGTGTATTTTGACAAGCTCTAGGAATGCTGCTGCACTGTGGTAGTAATAAATAGAGCTGCCTTGGTAGGAGTGTAGCCCACAGATTTGCCCTTTAAAAACTTGAAACAGTCAACGGCAATACTATACCGCCGCCACCCCAAGACCTCCTAATGACTGTCACTTCCTGAAGACAATGAAAAAGCTACCATTTATTGACTTCCCTCATCGCAATTATATAAGAATTATAGAACGGCCAAAAAATGGTGAATTGTGAAAAATCACTCGCCCACCCCAGCGGACCCACAAGTTGCTTTTCTTTTACCTTAGATCACTCAGAACCCATACACACTTCATCTTACCATCTCCAAGCACCCACAACACAAAGCCTTCAACATATAGCTTGTAACACTCCACTTTGGCAAGCTGTAGTACCCATTCACATTGGTTAGGTGGAGTTTGGGCCTAGGAAAATCAAGCCCTACTCTCTAACTGAATTTCAACCCAACACGATTGTGTAGTGTTAATCTGCATTATTATGATATAATAAGACACAAGCCGTAAATATATAAATTTCCTAGTCCATCTTGAGGAGGGAAGAGGATTTGAGGTTGACCATATACCCTAAATCATACAGGAGAATCTGGGGGAAAATGCCCAATTCTCATTGAAGACTTTCTGGGCCAGCTCAAATGCAAGCAGCCACTGTCTCAACAATGAAAGGAATTACCTGGTTGCAGTAGGCCAGCTGTATGGAAATATTTGGGGTGATGATGCAGTAGGAGGAAAGAAGTTAATAGTTGGAAGGGCTGTATTTTGGAAGGGCAATGGATTTGGCAACGCCACACCACATGTAATTTACAATTTACTTGGATAAAAAGATTTATTTGCTACTAAAGAGGGCCTGATGAAATGGAGAATGTCTGATGACCATTTTTGGGTGTGTCAAAGTGGGTGCGCCAGCCGACTGTATGGACCTGGAACTGACTACGATCCAGGGGATACTCCATCTCAAGAAACACAATAGCAAACAGAATCTACAATATAGAATACTATACCAATATCATATACTATCTTTTATATTTTGTCTTTTGTATACCTTGAGAGATACAGAGTTGTTAATATCAGGAGTTGCAGTTCACTTCAGAATTTGAACTGATTTAATAATGCCTGTGATATTAGGGGCAATATTTAAATTTTGCTATTCTATCTTATTAATAATATTAGAATCATTTGATCTATTCATATCATCCTTATCATCAGCCTCTCTATCATTTTAATTATTATTTGAATTGTTCAAGTTACTATTCGAATAGAGCTGATCATTAGTAACAGATTGAGTTTTGGAAGAACTACTATTATCACTCTTACCAGGATAGCAGTAAACTCTATATATAAATAGATATGGTGAAATGTATTTAAGTCCCCCAGAAAGGTTGATATGCAATAGTCACGGTTGTGCTGAGTGATGATCGATGGTGGAGTGATGATTGGTAAATAATACAAAGAATAATGCACGACAAGAATGAAATCAGGTTTTGAGTGAAGGCTAAAGCAAGATGAAAATGAAATCTGGTTTTGAACGAAAGCTAAAGCACAACAAGAATGAAATCAGGTTTTGAACGAAGGCTAAAGCATGACAAGAATGAAATCCAGTTCTGAATTAAATTTCACAGGAGATGTAGGATTCGTACAAAGAAAAGTGTACAAAGAAATCTGGAGTTTGGATATATTATGGAATGAGTGGATCACTGAATATAAACCAGGCATTCTGTAGACGATAGGTTTCTTTCTTCACTCGTTCTCTCGTCCATAAAACACTCAGTTAGCTTCGGCTTGCACTTCCTTCACATTTGGTGATTCTGGATCGAGTCTCTTGCATACAGTCTTTGTTTGTTTAGCTACAGGCTATTCTCGACTCTGAGCTTTCTGCTCTTGTATTGTATAACCCCTAGAACCCCGAGCCCAGAACCCTCGACACCTAGCCCTGAACCCTTGACAGAAGCACGAGTGTAAAATCAATACTTCCGGTTATATTCTTGTTTTATATGCTGTTATTCTCACCGTTTAGGTTGCTATTATTGTCATCGCATTTGGAACACGTCTTGCAAAGTTTTTAAATCAGTAAGCAATTTCGAAAATAGATTGGTCATCCAATCTTACTGGAGACGCATCTGTTTATCTTGTTTGTGGACTCTTCGAAGACCTACAAATCCAGATATATTCGGCAACCAGTGCCACTTCAAAATACATGAGCGAGGACGAAAGGACCTGCAACTGTATTCATTTATGCTGCTGTTCAGAAGAAGAAGGAGACCTAGACCACGATTATCCAAACCCAACTATCCACTGCCACTGCAGAGCAATTCAGGATTGGGCCGAGATATATACTTGCAACTGCAGCATAGAGGAATTCAATACCTTCTTCAATTATATCGAGAACCACGATTGTATTCTTGATTCACTGTGGTCCCTCGGTCTCGAAACTATCTTGCCTTGGTATCTAGCCAGGCGTCAATGTACTGGAACCCCAATAAGTGTATTTGGTGTGAAATTCCTGGTGGCAACGATTGCTGGATATACTGGACGAGCGATACCTGGAGGCACATCTGTGAGGAGTGCCTTGAAGAAGCACAAACCTTCGGCTGGAGAATCAATAAATATCTACACCAATCACTGTTCAAAAATTGCAAAGATGTCAGGAAAATCTTCAAGAGCAATCCGCGATGTGACGCTGACGGGGGCAATACAATTGGAATTGGAGCAGGTAACGCTGGCAAATATGGAGATCATGAACAAAGTGCAGCTCAGGAGTCACATTCAGGATATCAACACAGGACTACCAGCCCTTGCTCAGTTACCGACGACCAGCAGGTTGAACGAATTGCAAAAGAAACAGCAATATGTAAATGATGCAGAGGTACAAATATCAGAGTTGTTGGCAGAAGGAAACAAAGTCATCGAAGAACGGAACACCCTGAAACAGGAGCTGCTTCTTATGCAACAGAAGTTATGAACCACGGAGGAATGAGTGCCTATCGGCACACATGGAGACCTGCAAGCCAAAATCACTGATCTAGAACAACAATTGGAAAACAGAGCACCAGAAGTGATCGAAAACCTCAGGCACGAACTAGAAGCAACAGAGGAACAGTGAGGAATCTGTGGAGAAGAAAGAAACGAATATCGGGATCAGGTCAGGCAAGTATTAGCACTGACAGGAACATTGGATGGTGGCAATGGTGGTAGAGGACACCAAGGCAGTGAAATTCTCAGGTTCTCTGGAACAGACCAAAGGGCACTTCAAGAATGGATTGCGCAACTAGCCATGAAAATTGCGGATGAACCTGGATGAATCTTTAGCAAACAAACCAAAATGAGGTACGCGGCAAATCGACTAGAAGGCGTGGCCCTGAATCAAATTCAACCATATATTGACATGAAAACTGGAGATCTGAAGTCGGAGTCAGTAGAAGAAAGACTGAACCTGTTGAAATTGGCTTTCGGAGACCTAGACATACAGGCCACAGCAAATCGGGAACAGCTCAAACATAAGCAAAAGAATCGTCAATTTGCCCAATACTACGCAGAATTCCAATGGTGGGTACCTGACGTCGATTGAAATACATCAGCCCAGTTGGAAGTATTATGACAAGGCCTGTCTGAAGAACTGAAGGACCGACTACAGCACTGCAACATCCTGTCAGATGTCATGGAATATTTCAAAATGTGCTCGAAGAGAGACTCCCAAATCCGCACCCGAGGTGCTGAGAGAATGTCAGGATGATGGAGTGGAGGATCCAAGAAACCAGAAATCAACAACACATCCGCCCCATCAACCATGGAGACAGCACCTGCAGGGATCGTGGCAGAATATCATCGCCCTGCTCCGATGGACCTTTCCGCAATCAAAGGAAGGAAGATTACTCCAGATCAATGGAAGAGACAAAGGGAGGGTGGACTTTGTATGTACTGCGGAGATAGCAGACATTTCGCTGCAATGTGCCCAAGGAAATTAAAAGCAGCGTTAGAACAGGTGGAAGTAACACCTTTTAGGAAAGCAGGAAATGAAATGGATGGGGATTCGAGAATAGGAAAAGGATGGGAAGTTGAGTCGCGAAAAGTTTAAGCCAGTACAATCAGGATGGCCATTGCTCTGGGCACGAATCTCCTGTGTCTACAATTGTCAAGCCTTGGTTTGGAATTTCGCAGTTTTCGATTAGTAGTGCAGAAATTATGGAGTCTCCAATGGAAAGCAAGTATCTTGTGGTGAAATGATCGCAAAAAATCGGAGACAGGTTACTCGATATACACGCTTTAATTGACTGCGGAGCCACAGGAATAGCTTTTGTGGATAAAGATTTTGTTCGCCATCATCAGTTAGCAGAGAAGGAATTACGAGAATCAAGAGAGTTGGAGGTCATAGATGGATGACCCATCGAATCAGGAACAATTACAACTATGGCCAAATTAAACTTGGAAATACAATCACATCAGGAAAAGCTACCAGCATTTGTCACAAAATCAGAACATCATCCGATAGTGCTGGGATTACCGTGGTTACAACTTCACCACATAACAGTTAAATTTCAGGCACACAGGATCGGCTTCGAATGCAGCTACTGTCAACAGCATTGCCAACATCATTCGAGCATATGGATATGGGGCAATCACATGGAAACAACAGTAGCAGATCCGGAAAAATCAAAATTTCACTTCTGCACAGTAGCGGCATCACCTTTTGTGAGAAGAGTCAGAAGGGAGAAACTCATGGTTTACGCCATCACACTGTACAAAATCAACAAAGCCTTGGGAATAAAGGATCTACAAGAGAAACCCCTCGAAGAGGTCATCCCCAAGGAATATCACAAGTTTGTACCCTTGTTCAGCAAGATAATCGCCGAAACGCTACTACCGCACTGACCCTACAATCATAAAATGAAGTTGCAAGAAGGGTTTACACCGCCGTTTGGACCTATTTACAGCTTATCTCGAGAGGAGCTACAAGTTTCAAAGGAATGGATAGAGAAAAACCTGTCCAAGAGATTTGTCCGGTCATCTTCATCACCTTGTGGAGCCCCAGTACTCTTCGCTCTACAGCCGGGGGAGGCTTATGGCTCTGTGTCGAGTACCGAGGCCTGAATAAAGGACCAATAAAGAACCGATACCCTCTACCATTGATCCAAGAAACCCTGCTAAGACTTTCCAAGGCCCATTACTATACCAAGTTGTATGTCCGCGATGCGTATAATATGATTGGAATCGCGGAAGGGGACGAATGGACAATGGCTTTCAGAACTCGATATGGACTGTTTGCATTCTTAGTTATGCCCTTCGGACTCACCAATGCGCCAGCATCGTTTCAAGAGTTAATCTATGACACACTACAATTTTTTTTGGATATATTCTGCACGGCTTTTTTGGACGATATTATCATCTATAGCGATAATCTGAAAGAATATAAGGAACACGTCCGAGCGGTAATCACATCACTCAAGGAAGCGGGCCTCTACCTAAAAGTTGAAAAACGTGAGTTTCATAAGAGAGAAGTCAAATATCTAGGATTGATTGTTGGAGTAAACGGAATCAGAATGGATCTGGAGAAAGTCCAAGCAGTTGAAAACTGGAAAGTACTGGAAAAACTCAAGGAAGTCCAAGCCTTTCTAGGGTTTGCTAATTTTTATCAAGGGTTCATACGGAATTGTTGCAACGTAGTGCAACCATTAACTAAATTTACGAAAAAGCTAGTACCTTTCTCCTGGGGAGCAGATCAGAAATAACATTTGCAGAACTCAAGAAAGCTTTTACAACAGCACCAGTGCTAGCCCATTTCAATTATGAAAAAGAGATAGTCTTCGAAACCGACACCTCAAGTTACGTATCCGCATGAATCATCTCTCAATACTACGACCAAGGAGTGCTACACCCGGTAGCCTTCTTCTCCAAAAACACTTGCCCACCAAAGAAAATTACAAAATCTACGACCAAGAATCTGGCGCGAGTGTCAAAAGCCTGGAACAATGGAGGCCTGAATGTGAGGGTTCAGCACATCCGATAAAGATTGTTACCAACCACATGAACCTGGAGTACTTCATGACATCGAAACTGTTGAATCAAAGGCAGCCCAGATGGTTGAATTTCTGTCAAGGTTGAAATTCAAATAGTTTACCGGCCAGGAAAGCAAGGTCAAAAACCCGATGCACTTACAAGCATGCCAGGAGACATTCCTCCGAAGGGGGGGGGCAGAAAAAACGCAGCAAATCGTGCTAAAAACGGAAAACCTCAAGGGGAGAGTATGCAAAGGGTTAATCCTGGCATTTGCGGAAGCAGTCAACATGGATAGCGACTCTGCAGGCTTCGAAGAGTTATGGAACTGGATGAAAAATCTATGTCAGCATTGCCTGCATGACAGTAGCGAAGGGCTATGTACGCATCAGGATCAGTTGCTGAAAATCTCGAAAACACAAATCTTACCAACAGACGAGGACAAGCTCAAGTGGATTCAGGAATACCATGATTCTCCAGTCGCGGGACACCCAGGACGAGCAAAAACTTACAACCTGCTAAGCTGAAACCATCCCTGAAACCAGATGAGAAAAGACGTGGACCGCTACGTATGAAACTGCCACACCTGCCAATGGCGCAAGGCAATCCACGGAAAAATTCATGGCTTATTACGACGGTGAGAAGTACCGGAGCAACCATGGAATGACTTGAGCATGGACTCTATAGTGGGACTGCCAGATAGCGAAGGGTTGAATGCAGTACGGATAGTGGTCGATCGCCTAACGAAGATGTGACATTTCGTACCCTGTACTGACAAAGTAGATGGAAAGAAGCTGGGAGAAATGTACGTTAAAGAAGTGTTCAGAGTTCACGGACTGCCTAAAACAATTGTGTCCGATCGAGGATGGCAATTCACTTGGGAATTCTGGAAACACGTCTGCGAAAGACTGGGAATCAAATGAAGGCTGTCAACCACATTTCGCCCTCAGACCGATGGTCAAACTGAAAGATTCAATGCAGTAATGGAACAGTATCTCCGAAACTTTGTTAATAATCAGCAGGATGACTGGGTCCGGTGGTTACCATTGGCAGAATTTGCAGCTGACAATCATACCTTGGCAATGACTAGTTTCTCTGCGTTTTTTGGCAACTACGGCTTTCATCTACGAATGACCTTTGGCCAACACCCAATCAAAGATCCTAAAGATATTCGCAAAGTCATGCACAGCTGATGGCCAACGGATGGAGCAACTTTCCAGTGAAGTCAGGGCAGAATGAAAAGAGTCCAGGCCGTACAAGGCCAACAAGTTTCGAAGAATTAGCACGCAATTGGATA